>JASANG010001499.1:0-219415 GCA_030248215.1 Enoplolaimus lenunculus
TGGACGTGGCTCATAGTTTGAATCTGGAATTTGGCCACTCGGCGGGCCTGACCTATGTCGAACACGAATGTCACTCTGTGGCGATACATGCTGTTGAATGCTACGGCAATTGTAAGACATATGTCCCTGCTTGCCACAGTTTCTGCAGACTAGGTCTTGTCTTGCCTGATTTTGTGTGCTCGACGAATTTCCATTTACTGTTTTCGCGTTGTAATTTTGGCGAAAATTCGATTGTTTTGCTGGCTGGTTCTGTTGCTGACTGCGTTGAGGCGAATTTTGTTGTTGTTTCTGATTGTAGGCATTGTATTGATTGTTTCGCCGCTGCGAGTTTTGATCGTTCTGCCTGTTATCAAATTTCGACCTCTGCTGGTCGCGATCTTGAGATTGCTCATTTCGCAGATTCAGCATTTGTTCGATTTTTGCGGCACGAATCTTCAAATCATGGAACGATTCGTCAGTGCCAGCAGTCAATTTGTGGAATATTTGTGCCTTTACGTTGCGTAGAAACGTTGTTCGCAGTAATTCATGCGCTTCTGTGTAATTGAGGCACTTGTTTTCGATATATCGAGACCAGTAACAGAACAATTCTTCAGCGAATGTGTTGACATCGCTTGTTTGACGGATGCTTTGAAGCTTCGCCAGATGTTCTGGAAACGATGTTGAATGTGAGAAACGTTGTTCGAAATATTTGACGACTGAATGATAATCGAGCGCAGTAAATGGGCGATGTGGATTCTCGATATATTGCCAATAGTTCTCGGCTGGAGAATCTTCCTCGATTTTGTTTTTGAACCATTTCCATTTTTCGTCATCGTTTTTGATGTTATGCTCGTCAAGCTGTCGATTGAATTTTTTGAACCATTTGTCAAAATCTGTTGAACCATTGTACGGTTTAATCGACAGTGATTCCTTTGTGACAGCGTGAACGATGATTGGCGGCATTGGTGCTGGATATGGATTTGGCACGTGCGCCGCTGCATTTGTGTTGACATTTGACACGTTTGCACGCTGTTGTGGTTGGTTCGTGTCGTCAATTTCCGAATCGTTGTCATCATCGCAGTCGAAACGTGCATTTTTTGCAACATTGTGACGTGGTGTTGATGTCAGTACCTGTTTAACACCTGTATTAATTGGAGTTGTAAAATCAGTTGGAATAGGTGTTTGTACGTTTGTCTGAGCGTTTTCGCAATATGCTAGGCGCTGCTTAACTTGCGTTAAATCTGTAGATAGTTTTTGCAAGTTTTGGTCAGTCACCTGAATTTCACCGTAAAGGCGGTCTTCAATATTACGACAGGTACCTTGTAGATCGTTTTGAACTGTTTGTAATTGTTCTGCGAATGTGTGTTCAACTTGTTCAACTTGTGTTCTAACAGATTGTACGTCATGGCGAACTGATTGTACGTCTTTTAAGACGTCTTCGCGAATTGTCAAAACTTCGTGTTGAACTGATTGGACATCGCGTAACACATCACGTTTGACTGCTTGAACGTTATCCTGTACTGTTTGAATATCTTTTAACACATTATCCTGAACAGTCTGGACATTGTTTTGCACAGTTTGAATATCTTTCAGCACATTATTTTGTACAGTCTGTAACTGTGTGCTGTTATTTTGTGCAAATGTCAGTAACTGTTCTAGTACCGAATCAGCAGATTTTGTCATTGCTGATGGGTTTTTACTTAATTCTACGTCAGGGCTTTTTTCAATAGTAGTAGGCTCAGGATTTTGTGCTAACGATATCATAGATGTTGAATGTGGTACATCAAAACCTGCAGACGCTGTATTTATATCCTGAGGCCTACCTGTAGTGTTTTCTAACGATGCCACTAACGTAGTGTCATTCATAGTCGTACATGTTGATTCTAGAGCCGGATTATCAAATTTTTGTGTGTATGGCTCATCAAATATGTCCTGAATTGGTTGATGTTCAGTAATTTCATCAATTTCAGATTCAGACATTGTACGGCCTAGGACAGAATTGCGTGTATTTCGCTTTTTCGGGCTGTGTAACATCATAGTGAGAGGTTAATTGACAAAAACGGATACTTACCGGATGTTGACTTTAGTTTGTGTTAGTAGTGTCAATAGGAACAAAACGAACCAAAATGTGTTCGGGATCGCTGCAATTTGTCCAAAATCAACATAGAAACCAACCGTCGTGGTCACCATGTAAGGTCCAACTTGCAATCACTATTTGCGCAGGAATCGAACCAGAAGACTACCGTCGTGGTCACCATGTAAGGTCTGGACTGGTCAAAAACGGGGATTTTCGACCGATCCGAAGGCGGGTATGGTCTAGTTTCGAGTTGACCCTGGAACAATTTTAACACGATTTAAACACTCCTACGGCTCGTGTGAGTCTATACAACGCTATTTTCCGGTTTACTAGTAACACGCAAGTAATTAACACAAAATATGGAACAGAAGCCCGTTAGTCCCGCTGATGCTAAAATTGCCAAATTTCCCTATTTCTGACGGTTATAGCTTTTGAACGAGGGCCATGCGGCCGAAAAGCACTATAGAAATTATGAGTATTGGGAAATTACAATATGTAAGCGAAAAATGGACAGGATCTGTCAGACACAGCCTACGGGACCGCTACCTAAATCACGTCCGGGCACAATTATAACAATAAACCACAAATTACAAAAACAACAAGTACAGGTTTCCTAGGCCTAAAAATCACCACTCTGATCAAGTAAGATACGCTGGTTTCGATTAACTACTTTTTATGTCTCCGTCAAGGCAAGAAATATACGCTTTTACGCGACCCGAGAATACTGCTGCGATTACACACTATTAGAAAATCCTTTTTTAAGCGCATTAACTAGCTAAGCTATCGTTTCAACTCCCCGAATGTTCTAGAATCCTCGCAATAATGACATAAAAAGAAATATGACCAATAAGGCACAAACGGGGCAGAATTGGCAGAAATGGAGGTGCGAAATGGAATGAGCACCTTGAAATTAGTAGGAAACGGGAATGGGGCGCCTGAAAACATGAAAATAAATGTATATAAGAGCACAAGAAATATGAAATGTGGGAAATGGCACAAAAGGGTCAAAAGGGGAAGAATTTGTAGAAATAGGAATGCGCAATGAACTGAGCGCATAGAATTTGGTCAGAAAATGGGGTTTTAGTACCTGAAAAGACAATATGAAATATATGTAAAAATACACGTAATTGACATAAGCGAAATTGGCAGGAATCAGACTAAGTTTGACAAGAGTTTGGCAAGAAAGTTAAAGCACACTGGTTTTACAAATGAGCAACAGTATGGCAAGGCTAAAAAGATACCGGTTAAGTACAAATCACGATACTAGGATCGAGACTGAGACGGCTGGACTTCGCATGCCACGGAAACGACATAGCTAGGAGCTCAAGGGACGCCGAGGGTGGGCACCAGTGTGGCACAGAGTGCACACTGGGGCCCCACCCGACAAATTAAGATCGATTGCTCAGCAGGAAACACACGCGGTTAGAAAGTTTATATAAAAGTGAAATAGCAAATACGAAATAACGAATAAAGTTATAAAATTTAAAGCACCGTATATTAGGCACAGAATTATTTGGTAATTAAAATACAGAATTAACTTTAGTTCTAAAACAATGGTTTCGAAAATTAGTAACTTGTGCGTACAACTTTCAACAAAACCAATTTCATCCTCCAAAATCACGAGAATAATCAATCTTTCCAATAAACCACTTTCTTTTTTGAAATAAGCAGTATCCGCTCCGCAGTGCTTAGGCGTAATTCCCCTGCTTTAAAGAACCAATACCGCCAAAACCTATGAATACAGGCTGCCAAAAAAAAAAAAACAAAAAATAAAAAAAAAAAAAAAAAAAAGAACCAGGAAAGACACACTCACACACGGAAACGGGGCAACAAAACAAAAAAAAAAAAAAAAAAAGAGAAAGAAAAACACGAGGCAGCGGGAAAAAGAGAAAAGAAAAAGGAGGGGAAAAAAAAAAAAAAAAAAAAAAAAACAAAAAAAAAAAAAACACCCACCACATCATCATGCTGATTCATAGAGACAAATAACCTCATGCTTATGCTACACATAGGTAAAAATCACTGCTGCATATGTAGTGCCTTCATATGCAGTGTAAGCATGTGAGACATGCTTGTCCTGGGCATATGCAATAAATGCAATGCACGTTGTATTGTACGGTCGACACATATAGTCGACGAAAAATGCAGTTGGACAGGCGGGCTACGTGGCGCAGTGATAGAGTATTCGCTTTAGGATCCGTAGGCTGAGATTTGGATCCCCGCTCCGGAAGCCCGCTTTTCAATCTGCTTGGTGTCTGATGTTCTTGGTTCCTACCTGGACTGACATGGGGGCTACGCCGTGAGCGCAATGGCAAATTGCCGCGCTATGAGCACGGTATCGAGTCGAAAATAGGATGGACGGTCAAGGGACGATTTTTTTGAAAATAAGGGCATGTAAGCATGTGAGACATGCTTGTTCTGGTGCATATGCAATAAATGCAATACACATTGTGTTGTACGGTCGACACATATTGTCGACGAAAAATGCTGTTGGACAGGCGGGCTACGTGGCGCCGTGGTAGAGTATTCGCTTTACGATCCGTAGGCTGAGATTTGGATCCCCGCTCCGGAAGCCCGCTTTTCAATCTGCTTGGTGTCTGATGTCCTTGGTTCCTACCTAGACTGACATGGGGGCTACGCCGTGAGCGCAATGGCAAATTGCCGCGCTATGAGCACGGTATCGAGTCGAAAATAGGATGGACGGTCAAGGGACGATTTTTTTGAAAATAAGGGCATGTAAGCATGTGAGACATGCTTGTTCTGGTGCATATGCAATAAATGCAATACACATTGTGTTGTACGGTCGACACATATTGTCGACGAAAAATGCTGTTGGACAGGCGGGCTACGTGGCGCCGTGGTAGAGTATTCGCTTTACGATCCGTAGGCTGAGATTTGGATCCCCGCTCCGGAAGCCCGCTTTTCAATCTGCTTGGTGTCTGATGTTTTTGGTTCCTACCTAGACTGACATGGGGGGGCTACGCCGTGAGCGCAATGGCAAATTGCCGCGCTATGAGCACGGTATCGAGTCGAAAATAGGATGGACGGTCAAGGGACGACCTTTTTGAAAATAAGGGCATGTAAGCATGTGAGACATGCTTGTCCTGGTGCATATGCAATAAATGCAATACACATTGTGTTGTACGCTCGACACAAATAGTCGACGAAAAATTCAGTTGGACAGGCGGGCTACGTGGCGCAGTGGTAGAGTGCTCGCTTAAAAATCCATAAACTGAGAGTTTGATCCCCGCTCTAGCCCGCTTTTCCAGCTTCTTAGGAAAGGGTCTGATGTCCCCCGGTTCCTTCCTAACTAGACTTACATGCAGCAGCTGTAAAAACATGGAAGAACCAAGATACATGTGTATAATATTGAGGTTCTTATAAGGCATAAAAACAGAAAAACTCAGTAGTTGATTGTGAAGCGGCATGGCTCAGGGGATAGCGCGCTGGACTGATAATCTGTCGACCGAGTTCGCAACCTCCTGGGAACGTGCCTCATTTTCAGCTGCTTACTCAGAACTAAAAACCGTCGTACCCTAGGCAACCCAACTTATCACACTGGTTAAGCCTAAATTAAGATTTTTTACTGTATTTCACTAATTATTAGGTTTTCGCGGAATCTAATTTCAGTACTAAAGAGTTTTTGGGTGCGACAACCGATAATTGAGTAGTTAGCTAATAGCTAATTTGCATATTAGCATAATTGATAAGCATAAATTAGGACTTTTTTTAAAATATTTCACTAATCATTATGGTTACAAACAATCTAATTTTAGTTGTAAAGAGTTTTTGGGTGCGAGGAATCTGACTAAAATGTCTACGAAATTGTCTACAAGCCTTCAAAAGCAAAAATCGAATACATAGCTAATAGCTATTTTGCATATTTGCTAATTCATAATTCCAAATAATGACTTTTTATATTATTTCACTAAATATTAGGGTTACTGAAGGGTTTTTAGGGTTACTGAAGGGTTTTTTGGTGCGAGGAATCTGAATAAATTGTTTACAAATCTCCAAAACCCATAAATGAATAGTTAGCTAATAACTAATTTGCATACTAGCTTAATTGCTTAAGTGTGTTCCAGCTTTGTTTAACACGGCGATACTAGTATTACACAGTGTGCAACACAGAAATGCACAATTTGCACAATACACAAAACACCGCTGAAACCCGTTGTTTTACGGGCCAAAACCTATATTTACCGTACATAAGTAAAGTCTAGTTAACTCGCACAATTGAAAAGCGACTGGGAACGTCGCATAAGGGCGAGGTTGCACACCTTGGATGTTACAAGAGGACATAAACAGCACCTGCGTCAACTGGGGGCGGGGGAATTGTGGTTGTGGCGGAACCACTGGCCCTCTGCCAGACAGTGGTGAACAACTTGGGCGTAACTGTGATAAGTTAGGTAGACGTAGACTAGGGTACGACGGTTTTGGTTCTGAGTGCTCAGCATCTGAAAATGAGGGTTGTTCACAAGAGATTTTGAACTCGGTCAACAGATTACAGTCTACCACGCTCTCGCTATCCACCGAGCCACGCCGCCTCACAATCAACTGCTGAGTTTTTCTGTTTTATGCCTCATAAGAATTTAAACATTATATACATGTATCTTGGTTCTTCCAGGTATTACTGCTGTTGCATATAAAGGTACTACACATGCATCAGGGTTTTAACCGATGTGCAGCATCGTATGAGGTTTTATTTTGTTTCCATGCAACAGCGTGTCACATCCCCCGGTTTTTTCTACGAGGTCGTACCTTGACCGCCAACTTTGGTTTTTTTGTTCTAGCACGGCAGCTTACGACGGTTCTTAGTTTTGAGTGCTTGCAGCTGAAAATGAGGCGTTATTACGAGGTTTTGAACCCAAGACCCATGGTAGACAGATTATCAGTCCAGCGCGCCGCAACTAAGGTACGCCGCTCACAATCAGCTGCTGAGTTTTCTCTGTTTTTATATATGCCTTATAAGAACCTCAACATTATACACATGTATCTTGGTTCTTCCACGTTTTACTGCTGCTGCATATGAAGGCACTATACATGCATCAGTGTTTTAACCGCTGCGCAGCATCAGCATGAGCTTTTATTTTGCCTTCATGCATCCGCATGTCACAGTAGCATCCAACGCTCAACACCGAACTTTATCGAGGAGGAGCGTAAAAAAGTTTTTAAAATTACATGATTTTGGAACAAAGGTAACATTGAAGATACAAAGCACTTGATAATGTATTAACTATCCGAGTTCCCGTGCCTGTAGGAACTTCACTGTGTCGACTGGGTTAATGTATCCAGTATTTTCACATCCGATCGCAGTCGCAACCTAATGGTGTCATTCATAAACAGCATTTTAGAGCGAGTCCGCTTGTTCATTACTTGTTCGAGCATAAAAGCGGGCGAGGGTGTACAGGTAATGCAGCTTGAAAAGCGGACACCGATTGAAACATTGCTGTCGTATAGATGCTGATTGCTGCCATCAAGGCTGCTAAATATTAAAAGTGCACAGTCAATACATTCAACGCAATGCGTGACTGCATATGCACGCGTTTAAGTTTTCCAGCATGCATGGTTATAAAAAATTATTAAAACGATGCTTCCGTGACACTGTTCTTTTGCTGTCTCACGGCCTACGAGTGTGTTAAACACAGATTTCTTGGGTACGTTTAGCACGGTCGGCGCACTATTCAACAAGTCTAAGGTGGCTCACAAACGTTGAGTCGGACTCTGAACCAGTTTGCTAAGCGACCGGCATATCATGCTGTGTTTTATTGGTAATCCGACTTTGGTAACGTATTGTATCCGACTAACGTATTCTATGTTGCCGGATACTTATCGCTAAAACTATATATCTTATGTTCAAGTTCAACTGATGATTATTAACAAAAGTAGATTTTATAATTGTACTCAGTGATTTTCATCTATAGTCTGTAAAATATTGCTTCGAGATGTTTCACACGCCCTTTTTAACTGAAGTTTGCCATGGCTTGTTCGATTTGTCATCTTTGATAGCGATTTGTGTAGCGAATACAAAGGGTCCTGGAAAATATGGAAGTTTAAATCAGGGATATAATCTTTGCTGATATATACATTTCGCACATACGTAACGGTCAGTTGGAATGCTATTAATTTCACTTCTTGGCGTATATCAGCGAGTCTGATCGGCGAAACTATTATATCTCTCTCTTGTGTTTGTGTTGGAAAAAATAATTTGAAATGATTAATTGAATGTTCTCATAAAATTATAATCATATAAGACTTAGGGTTTAAGCGTTCACATGATGATGTAATGTAGTATTCTTCTATCTGTTCTTTAAGCATGATGTACTAAAATGAGAATCGGTATCGGCATGATTTCAAAGTAAGAATCGGCATCGGCAAAAAATTTCTGTATCGGCACATCCCTAGTTTAAATACGTAATAGTTTTAATTATGGATGTTCCGATAGTAAAAGTTTGCAGATGCCGGTGCCGATCCTTGTTTTGAAATTTTGCCGTTGCCAAAAGCGATGTCGATGCCGACTCCAACTTTAAAACACCATGCTAAATAAACAGATAAGATACTACATTATAGCATTATAAGTATCGGCAAAGAACTGGTAATTTTTTGCAGTGCAGACTGCCGATGCCGATAACCACTAAAATGCCGATTATTACCGATGCCGATTAATCGGCACTCCTAATTCTACAACTTTACGTTTTTCCGCTATCTAGAAAAACGCATTCGTTAAAAAATACGCTTAAACAGCACAAAATTTTTGGAAAAATGCTCAAGCATATGAATATAATAGGTAATTTTTGCACAAATCTTGTTATGGCGAACTAAATACATTAGGAAGCGCAAGTAGTTATGGCTGGGAAGCGGATCAAATGGTCTCGTGCTGCTTCCAAGAATTTTTAAAGATGTCTGAATGTTTGTTTATGTTTTACGAGATTGGGCTAGCGAAGCACCGAATACCAATTATTAATTAATTTGTTAGTAGAATCAAAGTATTGTATATAAAATTAAAACCGTATCCATTGGACAAATCACGTTAGTAATCCGAGTCTTATTGAAGGCTACCGTAACAGCATTACGTACACGTGAATTCTGAAATATCGAAACTCTTATTCACCGAAATACGGGTGCAGTTCTGAATTGCAAGCGGTAAAATGTTTCCGGAAATGGTTTCATCTGTTTATCTCAATTCAAAAACACGAACAAATTGTGCCGAACCATGTTTGGTTGCAGGGTGGCACTCAACCCACGAGTTGACCGATTCCATACCTGAACCCATTACGATTATGCATAGTCCAATTACGAATGCGAACCTTGACATTGGAAAACCCCTTCATTCCCAAAATATTTCATCAAATTACAACTGTAGCCGTTTGAGATACCGGATTAGCAAACCTAATCCTATGCAGGCAATAGAAACATGTGAATTTTGAAAAATTGAAAACAGAATTCATTGAAAAAATATTCTCAAAAGGATTCAATCTAATTCACATCATTTTTCAGAAACACAAAACGTTGTTTGGGAACCTTGCTGGATTCGGCGTGTTCAAAGCCGAATCCGATTCCGAACCTTCAATTTTTGCCGAATCTGCAACTGAAACACAACTTTTGTTGCCACCGTGTATACGCACTTACAACCTCAGAATTAGGGATGTGCCGATACCAAAATTTTTGCCGATACGGATATCGCTTCTTATTTTGAAATTTTGTCCATGACGAACCGATGCCAATGCCGATCCCAACTTTAGTACAGCATGCTTAGTAAACATATAGGATACTATATTACATCATTATATGAAAACTTAGACCCTAAACATGATATATCAGCGTTTATAATTTTATAACAACGGTTCAATTCAATTATGTCGATTATTACCGATATATATCGATGCCGATTAATGGGCATATGCGATATGCCAACTTAGAATTGTAACAGAGCACAAGCGGTTAGTTATATAATGAAATAGACTGATTTAGTTTTGTTTTTCATTGTATTATATATACGTATGTTGAAAATTTTCCAGTGGCGAACGGACACCAAGTCTGATATATAAATGCGAAGACTTAAGCCTTAATAACAATAAAATTTTATTATAACGGTTCATTCAAATCAATTTTTCCAACCACAGTCGCAGGAGAGATTATATATAGTATCCATGATCAGACGCACCGATATACGCCAACAAGTGAGATTGAAAGCAGTCCGACACACCATTATGTGCAAAATATCGGCAATCTTGTCACGCTCGGTTCTCGTTTGAAAAAATGAGAATCACAAAAAATTAGTGGTCACATTCACATCCCTAATGTGGGGTGACTTCCGGTCCGGATCGATGGTCGGTTTAGTCCAGACTGCAAGCAGTCCGCTCCAGTGTCGGACCACGCACCATCCTGTTTTTTGCCATTCTATTCATATCACTACTAATATTGAAGATTACTGAAATTTTTCCCGTCGCAATTACCTTTGGTAGCGTATAGCAATGTTTTTTGCTATCCTCCACGCATCAAATTTAGCACAATATTGTAGTGAATAGCACTGTTTTGCAAACAAGCCATAATCTAGTAAGCAATTTCTTTGCCAAAGCAGATTGATGTTTGGTCGCGGGGCCTCTCTGATACAAATTTATTGTATGGATAATTATTTTCGGTAACATGTGTGTTATTCGGGAATTTTAAAAGCGGTTGTCAGTTTTTGGGCGGATATATGTCATCCGGTTTCAACCTCATTTAGACCAGAAAACTGCCACCGTGCGCACATGCAAAAAATACGTATATATAATATTATATTGACTTTTAGGATGTTTATCAGTATATTGTATAATTATGTAACTTATTTATATGCGTACGCTTTTAGGTACGTGAAACGTGCACCGTTTAATACGCAAAATAGCATTTAGCATTACTTCTCTAATAACTTCTATTATTGTAAAAGCAGTTCGAACCGTAACTTCGCCTAAAATTTTTGTCTTCGGATTTATGCTTAAATTTTATTACTGCTTCCCGTACAGGAATCGATATGCTTCTTTCTGCTTTTTAAGCATTTTGTTGTGTGCAGAAATAAACGAGATGTCTGTTGTACAAGCGCAAAAGGCTGCAGAAAATGCAGTAAAACCTACACCACTTGAAATTAGCAATAAGTTGGGGGTACCATCTGCGGTATCGAGTTTGGTTGGTACCTACCTGCTACATTCCGCAAACAGCCCTGTTTCTGATGAAACGTCTTCTGCAATATTAGCACGACTGAGCTGTGTGGGAAGATATTTGCCCGTTTTCTCTTTGATTTTCGCCATTAGACGACTTGGTTTAACTGCTGATTCAGATCCTCTTCTTCCTGAATTGTGGGAGCTTCTCGCACAGGAACTTTCGTATAAGAATCGGCCATCGTGCTTGCCGACGAGCCCAAGATCGGCATGTCCAGGCTGCCATTGTGAAATAGTTGATCCAAGCCACTTTTGGTCAGATATTCATTTAGAAGGGATCAATTTACAGAAATTCCGGTTTCATCCTGTCGGATTGTCTTTGGTGGAGCACCAGCAGTGGATTGAGCGTCGAAGAATAGGCAGCTGGTGTGAGCTGAAAAATGCGGAGCACCGAGGAAGCATTATGATTGAGTTTGCTGGCGTTCGTTCTGGACTAGCTAGCTTTGTGCTCGGTGCTCCTTGGGCACCTGAAGCCCCAAGGATTCCTATTATTCGAGGTTCATCGAATTACGACGAAAACCCTGAAATTCAGTTGTTTGCTCATAATACCAGCGGGATGCCATTGCCTATGTATATTTCGCGGACGCCGAGTACTCTTGAGCCCAAAGGCCTCGCGTTTTGTTCTCTTCCTGTTACTCGCCGCGATCAGAAACACGGGTTTTCGATACGTTTGCACGGAGATGGTCGACTAGGCTACCGCTATTTTGAGCTTCAGATGTGGGTACAGTATAAATCTTCAAGAGGTGTCTATAAGTTTGCACCACTGGCAGTAGTTATTAGTTGGGATTTCAGAGATTCTGTAGTGGATTGTCAAATCGCTGAATCATTGCAAGATATAATTCAAAAGTCTAAACCTGATCACAATTTAGGTCAGCTATCGCTGCTGCCTGAAGCCTCACTTGGAAACAGTCAGAGGGAGAAAAAAGAATCGACTATAATTACACGATGCGTCAAGCCTACCAAAATCACAATATTAGAATTATCTCCATATTTTAAAATATGGGCGAACTATTCTCGTCTTCAAACATCCACTTCGTCTGAGCGTCCTGTTTACAACAGAAAAGTTGGTTTTGAACCTCCGGCAACCTGTCCGATCAGTTTAGATGACGAAGCAGTATTTAAATTGATTGATCCAACCAAACCAATCACTGTTAACAATTTCGCGCATCGAGTTTTATCTGAGTTAGTAGGCCAGATACAATACGAAGAAGATGATCCACCTAAAGCTGCACTGTTCAATTTTTCGCTCACAACTTCTGTGGAAATTGAGACCTTGAGTGGTTGTAGTACAGCTGATTTAGCTGACTTCCGTAAATTACCGCCTGACTGTTTGTTCTTGACAGCTTTTGCAAACAGTAACGAATACCGGAATTTGAACATTATAGGCAGGCTAGCTCGACTTGTGCACTCCGACTGGAATGTTAAGCTTTTGACGGCGGTTGTAGGTTCTATTGATAGCTCAGACGGCCGCACCATGGTTGTCTTAAAGTTAAATATTGGACTAAGCAGTATTTTTTGTCAGGGTACTGAAGTCCGTCAACTTGGAGACATTTCGCTTGTCCCTGCAACGGGACCCGCGCTCGAATATTTAATATCTCTTCTTAGAGCAGTGATTCATAAGCAGAACTTGATTGACCAGCCGATGTGTAATAAATTTCCAGCGCCTTGTTTCTCTTTTGATACTATATGCGGTGCTCCTGCAATTGAACATGGTGAAAACGGTCAGAGACATTCTCGTAGCAGTCGGCGAGATCAGTTTGTGCAGTTGTTTTTTGCAGCTTGGCAATCGTTATACGCATTTCTTTTTTGTGGGTTTATTGACAGCAAAACTGTTATTTCGGGAAACTGGAATATAACTCCGGATGTTCATAGACATGTCAGCTGGCTCAGTTATAGCCAGCAGAAAGTTTTTGAAACTGTTGCGCGTGGTACTAAAATAGTCTTATGTAAGGCGCCTCCAGGCACTGGAAAAACCAGCACACTGGCCCGTATCCTGTCGGCACTGGTTTTGAGTAACCCAGAGAAACATTTTTTATGTGTTACCAGCACAAATGCTGCAGCGAATATACTCGCTTTAAAAATATTACAGAACATACAGGCGTTCAGCAATGGCTTGGCGAGGCCAGCAGCTATCTTGCTACGTTATTTGAGGCACGGATATGAAATCGACCTCATTGATCCTGTTTTGCAGTCATGTTGTGCCACTAGAACAAATGCTAAAAACGTCGGTGTTCAACGGCTACGAGAAATTAAGTCCACTGCTGAAATTTGTAGTTACAATATTGTAATTTGCACGTTGGACTTAGCTATAATGGATCTTGTGAATAACTTAGATGCGTTTCATCGCATACAAGGCGAACCGAATTATGGCCATGGTTTTTTTGATGTAGTAGCTGTTGATGAAGCTTCGTCAGCTGATTTGCCGAGGTTATCAGTAATTCTTCCGCTGGGTGTTTCCGGCCAGATATTATTGATGGGTGATGTGCATCAACTGCCGGTATATATTACAAATCGTGTGCTACGGCAGTTTGGTGCCGAGGAATCTGGTATGGAGTTGCTGTTATCGCTAGCGCGGAACAACAAACAGCTTGCAGTTATCCAGTTCCAAGAAAGCTATCGGGCTGTTAGCGAGCTGCTCAAACCGTCAAACCGCGTAGTGTATGCCGATAAACCTTTGATTTGTGCTATTGAGCAGCAACTACTCGCTACTCCCTGGCCTATTATCGATTGCATACCGTTCAAAAAACCAACTGTTATTTATCACATTGAGGGGCACCAAAATTATCATGGTGTCAGTTTGTACAACCGACATGAAGTAATGGCTGTTGTACTTGTAGTCAACACCATAATTCGACAGGGCGGTGTTTCTGCTTCTAGTATTGGAATAATTGCTGCATATGCGGCACAAACTGACCTGTTGAAACAATTGCTTGGGGTTCAATATCCTGATCTTAAAATTGGCTGTGCAAACGTATGGCAAGGTGATGAAAGGGATTTCATGGTGATTTCATTAGTTCGGTCACTCCCGGTTTTCGACGCATGTGGGCAACCACATCCTATGGGGTTCCTTTCCGAGTACCGCCGAGTTAATGTAACGATAACCCGCGCACGTAAAGTGAATCTTTTGGTATGTAACACCTTGCATTTTCTCGATCAGCCGTTGCTTCGTGAAGTAATTCGAGAATGTTGTGAATCGAAAGCTTGGGTAGAACCTATGTCATACGCGGTCAAGCAGTTTATACATTTGCGAGCATGTCTCGCCAATCCACTGCCGCGTTAGAATGAAATAATATAATACTTTGTATTTGTTCAATTCCAGTCATTAAATATCGTGAACATGTAAGTTGAGTTAGGCTACCAACGGATGGCATTGACTTCAGTCCAGTTCCAATCCGCAGTAGCTTTGAATCAAAACTAAGAAGACTTTTGAGTTGACAGACCTGCAGGTGTGAGTTTGGTGATCTAGGACACTGACCAAAATTTTGCGTATTCGGCTCACGTAACCAAAATTAGCGTTATTAATATTTTATTGTCCTGAGTGCGATTGTCCAGTGCAGCTATTATAGTTGACGTTACCACAGTAGCTGCTGGTTATGTTGTGAATTCGGAAGAATAGTGATAATCATGTAGGTATGTGAAGTTTTTTGCTATCACTACTTGAAACGATTTCTATAACGGAATCTACGTACTTATATATACGTAACATTTTCTAAGCGCTCTTGGGCAATTGGTCAACTAAGTTTATTAAATCTTAACTGAACATTTCGCATATATAGGTTTTATGTTGCAAAAATGTTTACCTGGTCGATTGGGTATTGCAGATATATTCAATCCGAAACGTAAAATATGTGAGTGATTTACATACTTATAAGATGTAAAGTTTAACCCAAATCCGCAATAAGGATAAAATTAAAACGGCTGGCATAAGCACAAAACTACGCATATTATTAGTTTATCAACTGTATGGTTATTCAATGGAGGTCCATTGGTTTAACATTTCAATCAAGGTGGGCACCGGTATGTATTCTCTTTTATATTGTGTGTGCAGGGATAGATCGCATATTATTTTATGCCGGAGACGGATATTACCGGATGCAGGTCTAAATTCGTGCACTGTTGAATGTATTTGAGTCGTGCAAGAATTGTGTATAATATGTACACTCATGACTTGCCTGGAAATGCAGTCGCTGCAAAATACTTGCGTAGTATTTCCACATGTGAAAAGCAGTTTTATGATATTTAGGACCATAGCCACACACCCGGTATTCGCTATGTTTATACCGGATGCAGGTGACGGTTATTTGTCGGATGTAAAGCCGGAACCGGATATCTGGTCGATCCCTGTTTGTATGTAGTTCGTGACGTGAAGTTATGTAGGCACAGTTTCTAGCATTCGCCAAGTTGCGCTAAATGATTTGTGCCGGCGTCTATCTGGAACCCTGTGCCCAATTATTCAGTTATGCCCTCGCGGGCAAAATGTTTAACTTTTTGGTTGGTATGTAGTTTTTATGTTGCGTGCAGCACATTGCAGTGGCAATAGTTTTAGCGCTTGTAGTTTTGTGTCTTTGATAAAAAAATTTCCAATGATACTGTTGGTTGATGAAAGCAACATTGCTTCGTTCAGACATTGTTCGTAATCATAAATGTACGTATGCTGCACTCCTTTGCAGGAGCTTCACTTATGGTTCTTGACGCACTTCTAATTTTAACATGTATGTGTGTTAGTAGTGCTAGCCCAAGTTATAATTCCGCGTTATATTAACTGTAACTCAATTTGGAATTGGGCTGAATTACGGCAAGAGTTATGATATATACGTGTTTAGATAACATGCAACACTTTTGGGATAGACATATAGTGTAAAATCTTTACATTGCTATTGAACTACTTATTTAGTGTTAGCCCTACGTATTAAAAATTAAAAGACAATATAGCAGGGTGCAAAGCTTGAACTAGACTATATAGGAATCGGAACAGCAAATTTATACCGGAATCGGACTTTGAACTACAAATTTTATGACTATATATACAATAATATATATATATATATAAATCAATTGTTATGTAAGTTATAGATGTTGAAATTGAGACAATTTTTGTGAAACATATCAAAAGTAGGATTGAAATTGAAATTTCATAAATACGATTCTGATTGGTTGTGCAATCGAAATTAGAACTCGCTTTCAGTCGGAATTCTAATTGGAATCGAAATTCCGCTTGCACCAGGCAACATAGCAATGAAATGAAATTAGTCCATTGTAGAAATATAACGTGATGCTCGATAGCGTTTCAAGAAACAAAACATATAAAATGTTGTCGCATTTTAGCTAAGTTTTTATATTGTAGTTCAGCTGTTTAGTAAGTGCTCCGCTGTTTATGTAGTTTTCCTTGTTTTTGACGAGAATGTCGTGTCATTAAGGTTATTTTTATGCTTCAGTAACAGCCACTTGCGTTAATTTATCATCGCTACAGTGTCTGTCGAGCACAACTTATGGATAGTTTAATTATCGACAGAGCTGCCGGCATATAGTTTCGCATTAGGCTTTGATGCGTAATGCGGTCAGCTGGAAAATTAATGATGTATAATCGTGTAAACATCTTTTGTAAACTTTTTGAAATGGAAAGGCTGCATATGACGAGCGGTCAAGTCTACTCTAACAGAAGATTTAACATAGCGGATGAAATCGCTTTGCCCAATGATCGTAATATAATGGCAAATACGGTGAGATAGTGTAATTTAAACCGATAGCTATTAGCTATGTATGTACTGGTAATTTTTTAAATAGGTTCAATAACATGGAAAACGAGCTACGCAGCTTGTATTATGCCGACAAACCAAACGTTGTGGTTTTTCGTTGTAGTTAAAATGAGTTCGCTACGCGCTTATTGTTACTTATGCATAGCAGGGTTGTTTATTGCGCAAAAAATTATGACCTAAAAATGAGGTTTTCCATTTTTTCGGTAAAAAATTGAAAACTGCTTTTTCCGAGTGAATTTTTCACATCAATACAAACGACTGCGCTTAGAGGTACGTAATGTAATAATGCGACTCAAGAAAAGGTAATGACCAGAAATTTAAGATAGCACTTTACATTTATGGTACAACAAAAACCTACGTATTTTTCCACAATTTTTTGTCGCCCAACCCATATGTATAGTGGGTTGGGTGTTGTACGCTTCAACAAAAGCTGAAATAACTGAAATAACAGTACTTAAGCAAGAGATGTTACGGATGCAGATGTTCCGAAATTAGCGAATGTGGAAGCTGATTTTAAATTAACCATCCGTGGGTGGGAATGCGTTTTTTAAACATTGCTTTTCTTATTCATTAATTTAAGTCATGTGATAATTTTTTAATATGTACATATATATGTATGCAGCGGAAAACTGAATACCACGTTTTTTCACTAATTCCGTCTTCTCAACGGTTCGAACTCTTAGCTAAGTTGATTTTGTGCAAACAGGACATCCGTTATATAAGAATTTTTATTCGACAGTGCTTTGAATTTGAATAGCTTTAATAACTACGCTATTTTTAGCAGCCAAATATTTCGAATGCTAATGCTTCAAATGAGCATGCAAATTTACAAGAAGGTCATCATTCAGGTTGGTTGCATTGCATATGTGCCTTATAACTATATACAAGCTTCTGCAGATTTGAGCTTCCATCTGTGTGGTTAGCCAGCAGCTACCCCATCATGTGTCAGATTAGCCACCGTAGCAAGGCGCTTCATTGATTTATCTGTTATGAGGCGAACCTCCCGCCGTGTGTAGTTTGGAAAAGGAACAACGTGCATAGTTGAACAGCGCAAAAGTGAAAGACGGACACATTAGATAATAGTGATAAGAGATAAGCCGCTATGCCGCCGATACGAAATTTCACTTAAAGCTGATTCTGAAAGTTTATCGCTCATAAGCTCTTTGTCACAATTCTAGTTACGTATATTTTTTGTTAACTCAGCCTGTAAATTTTTGCAGTTAGTCCTAGGTTGGGATGATCTTTTGACTGTATATGTAGAACACATGGTGTGGCCGGATACCAAAAAAAATGCCTGAGCCAGATAATCTAATGTCCAGCCGGAGCCGGATAGTTAATTCAAATCTAATACTAGACGGCATTCAAACATCACAGTATAGCTAACAATTCTTCTTTCCGTGGACTATTGGTATAAGTGGTAACGGAATAGGATACTTACTACATTACATCATTATATGAAAACTTAAATCCTAACCATCATTAACGATTACAATTTTTCGTTTCAATTAATTTTTTCAAATACAAACGCAAGAGAGATAACCGTTTTCCTGACCAGACACTCTGATATGCGCCCAGAAATAAAATTGATAACATTGCAACTGCCTGCTACGTGCAAAACGTATCGGCAAAGAATCGGCAATTTTTTAACAGTACCGATGCCAATACTCACGAAATGTACCGACTATTACCATTGCTGATTAATAGGCACATTTCTAGTATAAACGCAAAATTTCCGTTTAACGAGACGAGAACACATTTCCATGCAATAGATGTGAAACGTGTAGCATTTCAAGTTTTTAAGCTTCTTTTGGCTTATCTTCGATAAATACATTACTGTTTGTTTCAATTTATAGTAGAGCTGTCCTAAAGTTTGGTTGTAGCTACTAGCAACGACGAACCATCAGAAATCTCGTGGTGCATCGCAAACACAAGTTTTAATTATCTTAAAAGGGGCTGATGCTGCAACAGAAGTTTCTTGCATTGTGTGAACAGTTTTTTATTTAGGCATGTGCCGCTGTAGGTCAGTTTTTAACGGGATCAGCCATCAGATGGATTTGGTATCAGGATTTTGTTATACAATTCTTTAGCTGTGGCCTTTAAAAAGTTTGATTGGCTAAATACAGTTTTGGACGTTAGCCAAATTGAATTGACTAAAAGTTTTTAGGCCGCAGCAAGTACTCAAATTTATGTCATTTATAGGTTATTGCTAAAAATTTTGCGCTTTTTGCGCGACCGAACTTTCTTAAACAATTAAGTTAATATGAAAATTACTTATTCGCTAACTATTCATTTATCGGCTTTGGAGGTTTGCATACAATTTAATCGAGTTCCTCGCACCCAAAAACTTTTTAGTACTGAAATTTTATTGCTTGAAACCCTAATATTTGTGAAAAAATGTAATAATTCCTAATTTAGGCTCAATAAACTATGCAAATTAAAGTGTGGGTAATAAACGGCTTAAAATTTTAAAACCCCAATGCGAGGATAACAATTCAGGATAGGATACTAGGCTTTCAAGCAAAAATGTTTGTCAAAATCGGTTAATCAGTTCCTCAGATACTTTTCGGGCGGACGGCCGGACGGACATTTACCTTTTGGACTCCCGAGTGCAAAACATAAAACGCTTCTCTCTGTTAAATCTTAGTTGTGTCTGCATTCTACTTGTATTACCAGTCGTCGGCTGTGACTTATACTAAAATTTTCGTTGAAGCGCAAACGACAGCTCTAGTCTATATCGAAAGTGTACGGCAACAAATGCGGAAGTTATAAAAATTGAAATCAACGATTAGTAGTAATATTCTACGATTTTTAAGATGCCGTTATTGATTTTACAAATTTGAAATTTAAGGACGTACTACTGGCTAATTTTAAATTAGTATAAGTCGTCGTCAATTGCCAATGCATTTTTCCACACGGTGTACACAAGATATTGTGGACCACGCATTATCGTATTTTGTATTTTAGGAAAGGTGCCAGCAAGTGTTGCGTTTTGGTGTTTTCCCTACCCCGCTTATCAAAGTAGATCGACCTTACATACAGTGCGCGGCCGTTGTCTCTTGATTTTTAGAATATATATGGTTCTTGATTAAGGCAACTATATTGTAGCGTATTCTATATTATTAGGCAAGATTTGCAACCCCACGTGAATACGGTCGGGTTAGTCGGGTATCAGCAGAACCCAACGCGCACCAGATACCTTTTTGAGCAAGGCGAGACTGATCGAAACTCGTAGTCATGCGAAGCGTTTTATGTTTTGTGCTCGGCCATTGAATGTGGATGTCTGTCTGCCGGTCCGTCCTACCAGAATCTGAAGGAACACTGAGTTTAGTTTGATTAACTTTTCTAAGCCGTTTATTAGCTGCAGGCTTTTGTGCAGTTGGTTAAGCTGATTTTTTAAACATTCTTTCATTAGGCTCATTGTTTCGCTCAATACGTGTAGATTTCTTTTTTCGCTGTATTTTTAGCGTGGTCTGCTAAAGGTTTTCGTCTGTTACAAAGTTGATAATTGCTGCTGATAAGCTGAAATTATTTATATAATGCCAAAATGCATTAAATACTCGCTCGCTTTGTTTCAAACCTTGAACTTTTTTACTTGCCCAGAAATGTAATCTCAGCAAGATGTTAAAGATACTCACGTGTAAAAATCAGTTTTATGATGTTCCGTTCGGCACCACAATCGTAAATATACAGTATATCAGTTTCTTCCCGATACTAAACCGACACCGAATATCCGGCCGCACACTGAGCAGGGACGGGCGGTCGCGGTCTCGGCAAGTCTCAGGATTTGGCTGGACTCGGTCTAGGTCTCGTTTTTTCAGCCTCGGTGGTTTGCAAACCGAGACCAAAAAGGTGAAAAAGCGATAAGAAATCACAAAAAAAATTTTAGATCGAAGCTTTGGTACGGAAGTACTTGCGCATTTCGCCTACCAACTCAGGCAGCGAACGATTGTGGAGCACCGCTACCTGGTTTATACAGCGATTTGAGACACAGAATGACCCCTCCAGTTACCGAAAATCGTATTTTTAAAGGAAATTCAAAACACTTTATAACGTCTACGCTATGTTAAAAAATTCTCCTTTGGATCAAAAACAACACTACAGTTTTGAATTAGGGTTGTACCAAGGGTGTATTGAGACATTGGGATTTTTCTCGAGCCTTTTGGAAGGGTATAGGGACAGTAGCCAAGTGAAAAATAAAGTAAAAAATAAAGTTTGGCGGCGATTTATTTGTTTATTTGTATGAAATTTCAATTCAGAGTAGATAAAAATATTCAAAACTTTTGTTAAAAATCGTATTTTTATTTTCAGTAACGGTTAAAAATTGACAGAAACCGAGACCAAAAGTCTCGTCATCAGTAGGTTGGGTCTCGGTCTTGATCTCGCTTTTTTGACCGATACCGCCCATCCCAGTCCTAATACTATTGATTTATTGCACCGAAAGTGTCTAGCTGTTTAAATTTTGAAACTTTTGATAATGTGTCGTTTTACTTCAAAACATTATTTCAGTTTAAATTTAGTTGTCCCACCTTGCGTCAAAGTCATCTATTATTTGCAGGAACTTTACATTGCGGCTGAAAAGTTACACCAAGCTCAAATTGAACAACAAAATCAAATCAATACAACAAGGCTAAAATTTAAAAGCCCAATTTCCATCCTGTTTCCGACATAAAAACTGAATTCCGATTCGGACTCAATTTCATTTGGGCTAAAACCCTGGTACCTGCGTATGATTTAGCGCAAGGTTTTGTAAAAGGGTATAAAATTGTGGGCCAATGTTATTTTAAGGGCTGTAACAGTAGATTAAGCGTATTCCTAAGCGTAAGCCTTAGCGTTGCAAAAATGTGTTCCTAAGCGTATGCCGAAGCAAAAAAATGTAATCTAGAATCTAAACCTAATCTTTTATGTACCCATCGGAAACCTGGACACCCTTAAAGTAACATGGGCCAAATTGTGCATATATAATTACTGACTACTGTGCTAAACCCATAAATGCTTCTTCGGTAGACAACATGTACACGAAGTAGGTAACAGTAGCAGTATGTTATTCCGTTTTGTATTACTATATTGGAATACGAAAATCAACGAAACCTGTAATATGTTAACTAAGCTGCTGTACAACGATGCCGCCTATAAGAATGTATTTCCGTCTAATATTTTACGCTTTTGAACTGATGCAGCTATTTGCAAATATAATATATATAACTACAATGTACGTTACGGCAGATATCTTTGCTTTTTTGAATTGTTCTTGTTTCCTTTCGTATCAGCATATATTCGTACGTATATGGGTTACGAACCAGGGTGCAACCGGAATTAAAAATTCCGGTAGTATTAAGTTTTGGTCGTTTTTTAAATTTCCTAATTTTTAAGAAGTTTTTTTAAAGCCACAATTATGGCGATGGTATCGTTGAAAATCATAAGAAATACACCATCGATGGTAGATTTCGCTTCCGCGGATAACGAAAATTTAAATACAGCCGATTAAGTGAATGCCTATGTTCAGCTAAGGTTGTTTCACAATAATACAGCAAAAATGAGAATGAATTTTGCGGTGGCATGTTTTTTCACTTTCCGGATCCGTTTCCGGTAATTTTTTCAAATTTCGGTTCCGGTAAATTATATATTATTCCGGTTGCACCCAGTTACGAATGGTTGATAATGTTGTAATTACGTATGTTGGGCGCTGCGGAACCTAATTTCAAGTTTGTGTTTTTCTATAGTGTCGTCGTTGAGAAGTTCATCTCATTCCGAATGTACAAGTAACGAAGCGCAGTCTCGTCTTGATATTCCGCAAAGTTTACGTCGTCATATGGAAATTTTATCACAACATCACCCATGTTCGTCTACTTTGTCAAACATAAGCCATCGTAATAATGTTCGTTTCTCAGTTGTGACATATAATGTTTTAAGCCAGACAACAATAGGTACGTAGTTGCTCGAACTTTTCAGAACGTCCCAAACGATAATTGATGTTCGGGGCAGCCCGAACAAATACAGGAATGCCAAATGATTTTTGATTGGCTCAGGTTTGAGTATATTAGAGAAAACTGACCTACACAGTAATTATTTGCATTCACCATATTTGCAAACTATAAATTAAACAGGTTCATAAGATGTGAAGGATTAGAGAGGCGCAATTTGATTGGGTAATGAAAACAACCGAAATAAAAGCAGTATTGTCCACAAACGTATTCGATTAAACATTGCGGAACACGCTCACACAACTTCGATGGCGAAGTATATAAACCTAGTTTAATTTATAGTTTGCAAATAGGGTGAAGGAAAATAATTATTGTGCAACTCAGTTTCCTCGAACACGGCCAAGCCGGAATAACTAATCACAAACAGTTTGCATTCCAGCACCTGTTTGGTCTGTACAATCCTCCAATCATAAGTATTTCGCATTTGGGCTGCCCTGAACATGAATTGTCGTTTGGGCTGCCCGAACTGCAATTGTCGTTTGGGACGTCCCAGTTGCTATCTTGGCATACATCAGTTCGCGGAACGACTCACAAACAGTTTGCATTCCAGCACCTGTTTGGTCTGTACAATCCTCCAATCATAAGTATTTCGCATTTGGGCTGCCCTGAACATGAATTGTCGTTTGGGCTGCCCGAACTGCAATTGTCGTTTGGGACGTCCCAGTTGCTATCTTGGCATACATCAGTTCGCGGAACGACATATATACTATGACAAACACCTATATAAGTACTAAACCAGACTATTAGCACATAGTTATTTCGAATGTGCAAGCTAAAATGAGTTTTCGAACTCGGTGTGCAGTACCCTGTGTTTCATCTGTACATTCCTTATGTTTTAAAGCATTCGACATATGTTTGTAGAACTTCGAAAGTTACGCTGGTCGTGCCTGACTACCATTCACTACATATTACAACACACTTATCTTATACGTATTATTAATTTCAGGAACAACGATGTATTTGTATGATCACTGTCGTGGTTCCGATTTCCTTGAATGGGAGCATCGCTGGGATTGCATTAAAAAAGATTTGAAACGTCTGAATGCAGATGTATGTGTGTTCGCACGTGATTTTGTGACACCTGGGAAAGCTTAAGTTGAAGATCGTTCAATACACGCGTACTCGTGTTATTAGACTTTTATACACTTTCATTTCACTCCACAGGTTTAGGTTTAGGTTTAGTAAACGGCTTTCTCTTATCTAAATGTAAGCTTTTGTGTAGACATTAAACGAATTTTACATGTGGGGATGTATAAGACTTGCCAGTTATTGTTTGCATTTAAAATGTGCTACTTAATTAGATAACTTTTGGCAGCTTGCAAATGAGATTTAACGCAGAATACAATGCGTTTAAAAAGTTGCACTTCTGTCTAATATAAAAACAAGCCATATGATGCCGTTTTCCCCGGCATCAGGGGTTGGCGTTTCCCGCATTGACACAAGACAACACCAGATCAACGATCAAAATCACCCATTCCGAAAAAGATACATTCCTCCATCCCAAATAATATTCATTTCAATTACATGATCGAGCCGAGAAATACAATTGTTGTTAATTTGGCGTATTTCTTATGCAAACGCACCATGTGCTGGACCGTATGTAATTATTTTACTGTGCAAATTTTTCGTTATTGTCTGTTTTCTCCTTGTCAGATCACAAAGACTGATGTGTAAATTTTGTTTCAGAACCGAGAAAAAACAGAATGTTAAACCTTTATAGTAAGAAGTACGCATTCACCAGTGTATATTACGTTTTCAGATATTTTGTTTGCAAGAAGTTGATTCGGATTGCTATGAACAGTATTTTGTGCCTTATTTGAATCAAAACGGTTAGTATATACGTATTATGGATTATATGTGTATAAAAACCCTGGTTATAGCATAAACATGGCATTGGTGATGACCATAGATTTAAAAGATGATTGATCAAGGTGTAGCAGAGAACTTGCCAAGTGATCTCAATTTCTATGGCTGATTCACGCGGCTCACGACTCAAGAGATGGATTGAATTGCCTTTCACGTCTCCACTTCTTTGTATATTAAAGCCGTCACTCCACATCTCATTTTGGCGTTGTGCAGTGCTGAATCAAATGATATCATATTTTATGCTATCTGACAATCGGTTTACGACTTTTGGTCGAAAACCGTATATGTTGCTCATCCAACGATTTTGAATGCCGCCAACTTATCATGATGATTCATTTCAGGATATCGCGGCGTGTTTAAATGTCGAATGCCACCTAAAACAGATGGGTGTGCTATATTCTATAAGCGAGCAAAGTTTCACTGTGAAAAATCAAAAGGTGTTGATTTTTTCGTGCCTGGCTCGTACATTGATCGTGGTAATGTTGGTAAGTGAACTTATGCAACCATTTACAACATAGTACATGATAGAAATATGCTTAAAACAAATGTATGTCAGCGCGTGTCTTTTGTAAAAAATAGTAACAACACAAGTTCTTGTAACTTTTTCCCATAATTTCACATCGCGGTTAAAGCACAACAGGCTTAAGTTTTTGGAAAGGTTTAGGCTTACTTAGACTTATGCTCAGGTAATCCTTTTCCGAAACGTACGTAAGCATGGGGGTAGGCTAAACTCTCCGCGAGCCAGCTACAGATGCACAGCCAACATATTTTTTGTTGAACGCATTGCGCGTGTAGTGTTCTTAAATTTGCGTTTGAGCTTTTTCAGTTGTCTGTAAACATTTTGTTGGTTCTCAAACGAGGCTAACTTTTGTCGAAATAGGAATAAGTTTAATGGTTGAATTTTTGTTGACTATCCCAAACTTGACGAATATACAGCGAGTAGAGGAACGTCGCAGTTAAGGCAAGGACAAAACCATTTGCTTGGTATAGGGGCGTACTACAGCCTGCATTGAGAAAGTTTTTAAATTTTGCGTGGAGGTGCATCAACCTGAATTCTCATCAATCATTAAAATCGAGCGGCTAAATTAGTTGTGAAACGGTAAAATTTTAGCATTGCCAAAATGTTCAAACAGTTTGAAGCAGTCTCTGCAATTATGTATACCTGATTTCCATGACATGACGTCCACTGTTTTATAGCCAAAAATATATACCACGGTAACAAAATTTTTTCAATAATTGCAGTGTTTAATTTCTGTAAAAATCATTGCACTAAATTACGTAACTAAGGAGTTGTTTGCGGCAAGTTATGCAAAATAATTTTCAGGAAAAAACCATATACCCTAAACTCTATGTCTGATGTGTGCTATTCGACAAGATATACAAAATACTTGACAGAGTAAGTTGGGTATTGTTTTGTTGCGGAAACTGCTTTGATTGGAGTCTGAGTTTAGCAATAATTTTCAGGTCTCGTTGTGCGATTGCGACCAATTATTCAAAACTTGAATTGTCGTAAGCAATATATGCGAAGTACAAACGCGTCCAACTGCGACCTGGAAGGACCTATTCTTGTCGCAACTACGCATCTACTCTTTAACCCGCGTCGTGGAGACATTAAATTGGTTCAGTTGGCAATCCTGCTGGCTAATATTGAAAAGGTATGAAACACTAGAGCAGGGGCTTGTTTTTGTTTTCCAACACCGGTGCCTGTTTAATCACGAGCGTTTCGATATAATATATTATTAGATTTACTGCAAGTTTCGAATCTATAAACCTAAATGAAACCTAGAGACAATGCGCATGAATAGAGCCAATAAAAAAGTCGCCTTTGAAATTGATTTTGAAACGGTTAAGTATAACCAGGGTGTTTTTTTTTCAAAAATCGAACTGGGTTCTTTGGTGGGGTTTTTTTTAAAAATTGTAGGTTTATAAAATACGTTCAAAAAATTTGAAGTAAAGAACGGCAAGGATTTTCCCGTTGACGTTTCGGGCAAGAAATGATCATCACTAGGAAGTATGTGAAGGTAGCTATATATTTCAGTTGGATTTCAGGAAAAATCATAACACAGCAGCTAACACAAAAACAGGGGATACTCGTCAATCATGTTTTTCTCAGTGGTAGATCCGAAAACTTCTGACGGGGTGGGCGGTGGAAGCGCAATGTATAAAAATCAAATTAAGGTTGTGATCAAAGCGAGCTAAAAACGAGCTAAATTTTAGTTCCTGTCGTTATGCAACGTTTTTTAATTCGGTATGGGATTCATACCATCCCGAGTAGTCAACCAAATATGAACACACAGATGAAGTAAAAAAATTACCACAAACCTGGAGAGCGAAAAGCTGCACACGTTTTGTTGTCAGTCTCAGTTGGGAATCTACTGGAGCGAATATACCCTCTATTTCATCCAGAAAACCATGAGTATAACTTTCGTTCATATCCTCGGGTTTCGTCATGGTTTCTGCCAATCACTTTAGTTTGCTAAAAATTATGTGGTTTTGTATGTGTCGCGAAGTACTCCAACACTCATCTGACTTTCAGACTTTTTCATTTTTGCCATCTTTGTTGTGGTTTAGTTTCGATAAACTGCTTCTCATATTTTAGGAGTCCCGCGTCAATGATTGTCAGGCAGGAGCCAGCGAAACCGAAACTTCACATTGTCCAGTAATTTTGTGTGGCGACTTCAATTTCTTACCACGCTCTCATTTGTACGACTTTGTGACCAAAGGCAGTCTTTATTACTGCGGTATACCCCAGTTCGATCTGTCAGGTCAGGGTCATCGTGGTGGACGTTGTCTATCATATGAACTCATCCCTCGGATGGCAGGAATTTCAGACAACTGTTATTTTGTTAAATGTCAGCAAATGCCATCAGCTACACCGGTTGAAGAAGATTTTTATCGAGCTTTTACACGTGTAACAGTTAGTGATCCTTTAAAGCTTCCAACGTCTGAAAATTACACGTCAGACGCTGTTGCTGTCGCTTCATCAATCAGTCAGTCACTTTATACAAATTCAGCAGTGACTGATAATTCAGCAGAGCATCGCCACCAGCACGATGTAATCGTGAGGAATGATTTATATCCTCAAACTGTAAATGATACCGGGTATTTATCGCATGAGTTTCAGTTTCAGTCAGCGTATTCAGTGGATAATGTGTGCGCTCCACACGACAACAATTTTGTACCATATATGCATCATCAGCAAGTATCAACGTATCACGGTAAAGAAGCGCAGTGTGTTGATTTCATATTTTACACCTATCGAACTAAAAAGTGTTCGACAACAAATTCACAATCGAATACTGCTAGTCACAACTGTAAGCGAGAATCAGGTCAACATACACTAAAGCTGCTTCAACGCCTGGCAATGCCCTCCAAGAATGATTTGAATCGAACATGTGGAAAACTGCCCAACTTGACTTGTGGAAGTGATCATTTGCCCCTGATGGCTGTTTTCGAAATGTGCTACTAAGTTGGGTTATGGTATGAATTGTGAAACTCGAAGTAGTTTTTGAGGTAAATATAGGGGTAAAGCAATGCAAGGCTACGATTTAGGTGGGCAAGACTTGGTCCACCTTCGTCCTTGCGCTGTTACATTCGGAAAAACTGAATATTTGTCGTTCTGTTTGGTCTTGGGAATATTGCTGTACTGCAACGGCGTGACCGAATTCTTTGTTTTGCAGGGTTGTCAAACGCGGCTGGTGAAAGTTTCAAAGAATATTGGGGAGAGTTACAGTTTGCAGCAATTAAAGCGCTGCTGGAAATAATTGACTTGTCCTTGTTGTGCTATATCTGATTTGTTTATAAACTGTATATTTTTCGTTTCTGTAACGGTTTGATTTCGGTACCAGCGTGCGACTTAAGTTTGTTCCTGTATTGTTTCTTGAGGATAGCGAGAATAGCCAGGTTGAGTTCCCTCTGAATAGGCGTAATAAATATCGGTCTCTCTCGTGCTATTGTTCGGGTTAGTAAAATATATTTACTTCAGAGAATCGTGCAGCTTGAAACTTGCCGCTTGCGGGTTACCTTTTCTGTCATTTGTTTATTGCGTATACTTGAATATGAGTGTGAATATATTGATTTTGATGTAATCAAGAACAATGAATAGTTTAATTTTGAACTAAAAGTTCAGAGTTTGTCCATTACAAAAACACGTTTTGAAAAATGCTGTTTGAAACGCGGAAAGCGTTTAAAATAGCGTTTTATTTTTGACATAATTCCGAATGCATAGTTTATAATTTCATGTTTCACATTAATGTTGCCCAGAATTCATATGTCATTGCGTGATTTCTACTTCGTTTACTTTTTATTTGATGCAGTTTTTAATTTGCAACAAAAATTTTGTCTCTGTTATACTCCGGAACAATGTATTAAAAACTATTGAGTTATATATGCGGAACATCGTTCTGAATAAACTTAAGTGTTTATCATCTGCGTTGTTTTGTTCCTAAGTTGAATTTGATCGAATTTATATTGTACTTTGATTTCTTCTTTATCACAGTAAATACTTGTCGCAATTTCTTTTTTCTATATGCAGTAATTAACGATTACTATGTTTTATGTTTTTGAGCTTGCTTTTGTGCAAGTCTTGGCAATTCAAGGTAACCGTACAGCTATTAACAAATTATAAAAATTGCCATCATAAAAATGTCTCGGATTTTCGGGAAAAATTATACGAATATATATACATATTTAATTTGGAGATCCCGAATCGAGTAAATAGAAAACGATTTATCGAAAATTTTCTCATATGTTTATCAAAACTGCAGTATTGCGTACTTAGATGCCGCATAAATATAGGATTCTCATATTTTATGCAAATTTTTAGGCAATAGTCCACGAGTCTAGTTTTTGTCCCGTTTTCGCAGCGAAAAATTGCAGCTGTCCCGTTTTCCAATTTGCCCGAAACAGGCGTGTCCCATTTTCCCATCTGCCCGTAATGCTATCGACAGGATTATCTAAATTTACCAGTACTGTATTGACCCGAATAAGAGGGGGTCCCCATTTTGGGTCCGAATCAATAGGAGTCCGTATCCCTAATAAGAGTCCATAAGCCGATAGAGTCTCTACCTTAATTAGAGTCCACAAATGTCAATTAACCCTAATTATAGCGCATAAATGACTTCAGGGCCAAACTTGAGTTCGAAACTTTAAAGCATACTTAAATTTTGAAAGTACATTGCTAAGTATAACCTGGTATCGCTCAAGCTGTTGAATCAAGACAAACGTTTAATTGAACGCATAATTGCAACCGGATATATGTCGGTAACGAAGGGCGGCGGAGTGGGGTTAAAAATAAATAACAGTCCGTAACCGAATAACAAGGGGGTACCCTCTGGAGAAGCCAAATAAATATCAGTCCCCCCTCTTATGCGGGTCACTACAGTATTACACTCCTGTGTCTTACTGTACCGCGGAAAAACGGGACGCCCCTAAAAGTAACATTGGCCGGATTTTCTTTAAACATTTAAGATGAAGTTATTTTGTGATAAACATTTAACGTGAACAATTTTGTGAATTTAGTTATTGAATGTGAACATTCGATTTTTAATGTTGGCTCATTATGTTCTAAGATGTGTATAAATATGAAAGTAAATTTCTTTCTCAAATCAGAAAATGGTTGGCATAAGTTAAAGTTGTGCGGCCCAAGTAACCGGAGATACATTGAAAAATAAACTGTCCGGAACCGAATACCGGTTGGGGGAACCATCTAGAGATGCGACATACGTACTTATCACTAAATCATCATCGTTTTAGTCGGGTCACTACAACACGGTAAAAATAACGGAAACAGGGTGATCAAAATAACGACAGCGGATATTCAAATAAAGTTTAAAATGTTTGTTTATTTTGCCAATACAAACGAAATTCGACACCAATTTTAATTACTTGAAAACGAACATGCGGTTTACACCCTGCATTTACCCACCACGAAAAGTTGTCCCAGAATTCAGTAAATTTAGAACTGGATGTTAGCAAATTTTGCCGATGATTCATAGCTGGATAGTGACTGGCGGCGTAATGAAGCCTGCTGCCGAAATGATGCCGAACATTCCGCCAAATATACTACATGAGCCGTAGGTTGTTTTTATGTTTGATCGGTGGAAAATCTTCGGTTGTGTTCTGATATAGCATGTGCTTCACCATACACCAGACTATAAACCGGATATTCCGTTTCGGTTAAAATTCTGTGCCATTCTCCGTTACAAAAATACCGGTAATTCCGTTATTTTAATATAACTTAAAATTAGTTCTATATCTATTCTGTTTTTTGTTACAGGTATGCTGTAATTCTTCAGTGAAATAAAAATGACGAAATTCATCCCAAATATTATAAAATTTAGGTTCAATCGTTTTTCTTTGACATTTTAGAAAGCTCGGTGAATGTTTGCTTTCATTAATTATATAAATTATCAAGTAAAACATCTTTAAAATTTTTATATTTTAGGATCTGTTTTCGTTAAATGTTTTATCTATAATCCGCAATGTTTTGCCAAAATTTGGATTTTAAACACCGTTTTTGAAAAGTCGGCAGTTGAAGGTTTGCAATTACCCCAAAGTTAAAAATAAAGTTAACTAGTGCACGTAGTTGCACCCATGTCCAACTGCGCTAAGGCTTCTCCGGCCAAAGGCTAAATTGTCTGTACCCCCTATTGTAAGTGAACGAAATTTAGAAAACATTTTGGAAAACGGTAATGCTTTGTGGATATATAAAACACATCAGAAACGACAGGTATTCTCAATGCATTCAGTCTTTATTTGCATACGTAAAGCAAATGGGGTGTTCCTGCATTAATATATAGATTAAAGACAGAACTTTTACCGGAAATACAAGAAATTTCACGGCGAGATTGAAGGAATCTTTGGCAAAATTTTTACTGGAGCCGGAGGCGAAGGTCGTTTTTCTGCCAGGGTTAGAGGCAGACGTCCTGCTGTACCCTGGTAGGTATGGTATTTGGATAAACCTGGTTAATTGCGGTCAAGAGTTCTGAAACATTTGCAACTACTTAACCCTTTCTCACACGAATATTTTCTATTTCCCCGGAGACCTACTTTTATGCCAGGATTCGAACTCCAGTGACTGGAGTGGGAGGCGTATACCATCACCACTCAGCTATAGGAGCTTGACGCTCGAGCCCGAGGGTGCTCTCACGTCTTGTGGTGATTTAGTACTATGTATACGAGTTGCAATTGTTCAACACGGTGCGATATATATTATTTAACGTATATACACTGCGCTGAGTTGCCTAGAGGCAACTCAATGTGAGAAGGGGTTATAGATAGTAAACTGAAAATTTTTTCGCTTAACCCTTTCTCACATGAATATTTTCTATTTCCCCTGAGACCTACTTTTATGCTCGGATTCGATGTGAGAAGGGGTTAAAACTTCATGCTACCTTACGTCACTTATTACGTGTCGAACTTCACCAAGGGTTCTTTAACGTTTTTTCACCGCAAACTTTAACAGCAAAAAATGATAAACTGTCTTTCAGTCCGTGTCAGTTATTAATATAATGAGTTGATGAACAGCGAGTAAAGAAGGTCAATATTTTAAGAATAGCATTCGTTTTATCGTACCTTGTTGGTTCGGGAGAATGCGCTTAAATTAAAAGCTGTTTTTTTTTGTTTGAAAAAGGTCAAAAAACAGACAAAACTCATATTCGTATGACCTTTACGACATCTTAAACGAGCTGCATTTTTTGTCATATAATTGTTGCGTTCTAGAAATATCCATAAAGGCCTTGTATATACCCGCCATCTATATTCAAGCTAACAGAGCCAGAATGATTTAAATTTTACCTGCTATACTGCGTTTTTCGTTTTTTAATCCCAAGGGCTCAATTTGGCAATATTGCGTGTTTATTTTTAAGTATTTGCATGTGGCAGCTCATATTTTGAATGACAAGTCAGTACTTACTCAGCATTGGTTATGCATTTTGTGATACACAAAATGAAACAAAACACAAGAACGCAACTAAATTCTAATACCCACATATACACTATACCATTTTCTTCAAATGCCGATATAAGTTCTCTCATGGTTCTACCCTGCTTAAAAATTATTCGTGTTTTAGATACAGATATATTACAGTTGTTTGATTTTACAATAAAAATGACCAAATTCATGTTATGAGGGTCGCCCGGCTACAAACAAGCGGTTACCAGTTCAGTGATGTGCTTAAGCCGTTATCGATGACAAAAAGTTGTTGCTGTTTTCGAAAGGCCAGAGCCACAAATACTAATATTGATTTGTTTGATAAAATTAAAGTTGAATGTTTAAATTTCAATGTTGAGTGTGTGTGCCACTTTAAAAGAGGTCATATGAAGTACAAATAGTCATACAAACATTAAAACACGATGTAGGAAGAATTTTGTGCAAATGCTGGCTATCGTATATATAACTGAGAGTCAAAAAGTCTGTTTGTCCTATGTAAAATAACACCAGACTGGTATGACATGTCATAATTATCTGTGTCTTCAGCTGTTTTTGTTTAAACATCAATTTGTAGCGTTTAAGACTAATGGTTGAGGCGCTTTTGTTTTGTAATTGACCTTTGATTTTATAACCGAACCATAACAAGGAAACTTAATGTCTGGTACCAGGAATTAACTTCTCTTGATCAATTTAAGCGGTATTCAGCCGCGGATATTTTTTCACATCCGAATATCAGGCCGTTTTTGCTGAAAATTTGTGGTAGATATCTATAAAATGCAAAATCCAAATGTTGGATCGCTGCTGCGGCCGACGCATGCGATCCCTGAGATAGTGGGAAGACTTTTTAATACTTACATATGCATGTATTTACTTGCACTTTACAAGTGCGTCGTAGCACTAAAAACCCTAGCCCAGATATAATGTCCATGTAAATCCTGTTTTACTTTTAACTCAGTTGTTTGCGACTTATATATACTCAAAGTTGCTAAAAATGTTACTAGCCGGTAAGTATGGCAGAGCAAACTTCTAGCAAGCTCTCATCGCTGTTAAACTCTAATGCTCAGGATTTTTCTTTCTCCGGTGCCCGGTGGGCGGCTGCTCACTTGACACCGCAGATAGAGGCGGAACTGGAAGCGCTACGCATACAAAATGCCTAGGACGATGCAAATAGGACAAAGCTATTTGGGTATAGTACACGTGTATATAGCTATTTAGCGGTTGTTCGGTCTTGCAGTGTTTTTCTAACATTTGCAATTAAACGTTTATTTGTCTTGTATCAAAAGCTTGAGCGATAATGCAAGGTTATACTAAAGAATGTATATATTTTCAAAACTTAAGTATGTTTTATAGTTTCGAACTCAACTTTATTTGGGCCTGGAGTTGTCGATGCACTACAATTAGAAAGAATTGACATTTATGGACTCAATTAGGGTTTAGGAACTCTATCCGATCACGGACTCTTATTAGGGATACGGACTCTTATTATGTATACGGACTCCTATTGTTTGGGACTCAAAATGGGGACCCCCTTTCATTACCCCCTCTATTCGGGTCACTACAGTATGCGTGTTGTGGTTTGACAAGCTATACATCTAATGCTCGCAATATTCATTGCTTGCATCTGCAAAGTTTTATCCATTGTCGCTTAGCTAAGCGACATGAGTGAATCTAGTCAAATCCTGAAGGAAAGTTCTGCGGTGAAACCAAGGTGCGACCGGATACCAAAAACTGACGGAGCCGGATCCGGAAAATCTACTATCCGGCCGAACCAGAGTCGGAGCGGGCGCCGGATAATGAATTCAAATCTAATACTAGATTGCATTCAAATATAAAAAGTAGCTTGCAATTCGTTTTTTCCGTGGCTAGGTACCCAAAGTGTTTACGTGATAAAGTTTAACTTTAACAACGACCCTGTTATACTATTCTATGATTTTGTAGCGTTACATTCAGATGCAATATTCGTTTGGTCCATGTTTCTTTTAAAGGCTTCCAGTTTTGCGTCGTACTATAAAACAGAGGTGGGTAGGATCAGGGATGGGAGTCTAGTTCAACTCTCGGTAAGTCTCTGTATTTGGTAGGTCTCGGTATCGAGTCTCTGTGGTTTGGAACCGACAATAGTAGTCGAGGATTCAACAAATCCTGGTTGACCTATTAAAAACAGAAGTCAATTTTGTTGAAGCGAGTAATGTCTGCTGAATATAATTTCGCTACGAATTTATGAATTTTCATAGTGACGCAATAATTATTAGAAGCTACTCTGAAAACACACGAAAAACTATGAAAAAACACAAAAAAACTACAAATAAACATTAGAAATAATTTATTTTGAAAATTTTATTTTTTTCGGTCATGACCAAATGTTGACCGAGACCGAGACAATTCATGGCCGGTCTCCGCTCATCCCTGGCTCGGATTAAGGCTATTATTTTAGCTTAGGCTTAGGCTTATATAGGTGTAGACTCATTTTTACTGTGTTTAGGCTTAGCCTACAAGGTCACATGCAAAAATTACATTACATGTGCAACAGAAAAAATATGTAAAAGTAAGTCAATCAGTACGATAGTACTTGGCATAAATACAAATGACGGTATAAATTTTTTGAAGTTTTTAAAACAAAATCCGGCAATTTCAAATACCGCAGCGGAAGCCGTAGCCGGAGGTCAATTTTTTGCCGGAGTCCGAGCCGGATAACCGGTCGCCCCTGAGTGTAGCTACATGGACTCATGCGTGCATTTTCGTGAATTGGTGGCTTGCGGAGACGTTTAAGCCTAGGGTGCTTATCTCAATTTCTCCGCATCAGTTAATTATCATTGGGCTGGGTAAAGCTATTTTTTCAAGAACGTGCGAATGAGTCGGAATGCTTGGTATCAGATAAATTTGCGAACTTTAAGGATTTTCGTGATTCCCCGTGTTGGTGACTTTCGGAATATCTGCCCCAACCACGGGCCATCCTAATGGGCACTGACCTAACAATTTTTCAACATCAAATGTCAAAAGTTGCCGAGGGTAGTATCGACAAAACTTTTAGACTTTTATAGCAAGTTTTGAAAAGATGCTGAGCTTCAGCAACTTTCAATATGTAAATTTTTACCATTAGCTTTATTCTTCGTAATTTGCGACAAAATTGTAAAAATTTCTATTCCTGCGTAATTGAATTTTTGATAGAATGCCTTCGAGGTCTGGAATTACAGTGCAATCCTGGTGCACGGTGGCAGTATATAAAAGCAATAAATTGGCATATATGTGCACATATACCCGTATAAAAAGTTCTTCAAATTGCCACATGGCAGGTAGTAAAGGAAACGGAAACTGATAGTGATCAATATAACGGAAACGGAAACAGAAAAGGAATATTGAGGTATAAAAATTTCAAAGATGTTATTTTTCCGCCAACACAATAGAGGCCTTCAAATGTTTACATTTTTTTATTTTAAAGAAAAAATAGCGGATTCATTGAAATTTTTAAGATTTTGAATGACGTAATTTTTATTTCATTTCCAACAATTGCAACATATTTGTAACGAAAAATTACCAGATATAAACGTGATTTAGAACTGATTTCGGACGTAAAAAATAACCGAATTTCCGTTTTTTTCTATAACGGAAACGGAAACAGAAACAGATGCCGGTTTTTACCTGAAACGGAAACAAATATCCGCTTACACCCTGCCACATGGTGTAGTGGTAGTAGACTTGGCTCGAGTGCAAATAGGCAAAGGTTCGATGCCCGGTGTGGTCCTAAACTTTCGGCAAAATATCAACAATTCCAGCACAGTTTCTCGTTCGCCTCGCTCTCAAAAATTTATCTAGTATATCGCGCCGCTTCACTCACCTAAGCCACATACATTCACAAGAATTAAACTTAATAGATTGATGAATGGCATTTTTAAAATTATAAGTAAACCACATTAATATTTGTTGCTTGAAACTGTTTAGGCTAACCACCGCCTGTTGAAAGCATGTAAGTTATAAAATAACGTCATAAGTCCTAATTTTATTACATATTAGAATTTCAAATCATGTCGGGTCTAGTTTATGTAGCTACCTTATGCAGCTCAGTTGAATTTTATTTTTAGCACTTTTGCAGATTTATATGTTCGCAGTCGCAACGGGGTTTTTTATTAACAATATCTACGTCATGAGCTGAAGATAGATATAAAGTTCTTCAAAATAGCTTTTACGTGGAACCTTAGTATTTAGCCATAATCAGCCCCAGGCGAACATGTTTTAGGTATATTTATATATTTATCGTTTTGATACACATGTGTTTAATATACATGGGCATCGGATATCCGGATACGACAAATATCCGCATAAATCCGAGATGAAACATGTATCCGGATATATCGGGATATCCGCCGGATATCCGAATTGCTATTGTGTAAAAAAATTTGAAATAATTTGCATTGTTTCACCACTGAAGTAGCTGTATTCAAACTTCACTCAGAATATTGAACTATAAATTCTTGACGATTTTTGTAAGAAGATTTGATTAGAGCTGTTTGACTTTGGTCTTTTTGTAAATACAATTCATGCCAGAAAAGTTTCTATAATTCAGTATGATATTGGAAAGATTTCTTTCCTTTTACATCTTTTTGGATCTTGTCATAAGCTCAGTCGTGCGGAGGACCTTGTGTATGAAAACTAGTTTAGTGTTTGAATGCTTCTACGTTGGAGTTTAAGCTAAATTGTAGGTGGCGCTGTCCGTCACCGTACTGCACTGTACCGCAATGCACATGAATTTCTACATGGCATCTCATAAGAATTCGAAAACAGATTTTTTTCACTTGCAAGTTTGCACAGATAGAAAAATGTTTCGATTTTCTTAGTAAGAACATTGTTTAGATGTTTTATGTTGTGGACCTTTAGAAAAATGCAGTTTGGTGTATTGATAGGATATTTATATTTTCTTTAGCTATGCTCAAGTTGACGAGTGTATTTTCCACTACCGAAGGAAATCCGAGGTTCAACGCTTTAAGAACAAATACTTACGGGCACAGTGCTACTGGAATTCCGGTTCCGGTAGCGAAATCCGGAATTATCCGATTCCGGCAATAAATCCGATATTTTTCACTGGAATTTTCCGGTGCTTTCGGTATTGGAAATTTTTCTCGTTCGTAGGTTTTAGAAAAATATATAAAACCAAAATTTTCAATTTGTGTCATACTTCATAACTTATCACACCTTTCCCAGCTATTGCATTTGGGTGAGGGCTTTGGCATTCTAAATGGAGTGTTTACGCATAGGATTTCATTTTTTGATAATAGTTCGGGTGTTGCTGTACAGAGGAAGAACCAAATGTCTAAGTATATTATAAACTCCCCGGTTGGACAAATTCTTCAACCGTGCCTTCAAGATTTCATCCAAGTAGAAAATGATCATGTTTTACTAAAAATACATTAAAGGCGAATTTAGCTTCTGATGAAAGTGAGGATGCACCAATTTAGGTATTTGACGTTTATGGCTAATTAATTTTAGACTTGATTCATTTATAGATTCATAGAAAAAACGACTCCTACGAATTCAGGCTCAGAATAGGGACCACAGACTATTACACAAGCGCCTCCTATTCGATCCAATAGAGCACTAAATCTTAATGCAACATTTTGGATTTATAGGTCGAGTCTTTCGTTCTAATAACACCTAATTTACTAAATAATAGTCAATGCTCGCTTAATAGTTGCATTCTGTCAATATTTATAATTCCAGACTTTTTAATCGCTTACTGGTTATAAATAAAACTAGTCTGTCAGCTTTGCGCAATACGCAGAAGTACTTAAAAATTTTGCTTTCATATATACAATCACGTGTATTTCCTGAGATAATAATTGTAAGCAAAGTAATGCTGAAAAGTTGCCCAAAATACGTATGTGGGGCGTTCCAGTTTTATATAATATATAGAATTCAGTTGAAACGAAAACCAAACCTTAAACCAATTTTTTCTTGCGTTAGAAAAAAAAATATAATCTTTATGTGTGAAAAATGTTAAAACAATACAAGAATATGGTTGCAAACATAACATTTCGTAGGCTCTCATATACATTTTGCCAGGGCCGAGGCAGCCACCCCCATACCCCCATTTGGGGGCACCCACCCCTAAAGGGGTCTCCAACCTAACCGGCTGAAAGGAAAACCGCTTAAGTTTTAAAATACGTCTGGCTTCTCGCTCGCGTCGCTCACGAGTTTGGGGCCCCGCACTAGAATTTGGGTAAAGCCACCACCCCTGCCTGCTTCGGCACTGCATTTTACTTTGCATTTAAGAATTTAGGCTTAGATATTAAGCTTGGGGATGGGTATTGGTAGATATGCAAATGATCATGTTTAAGTTTAATATTTAAACATAGGTAAAGCCTTGATTGCGTACTTATTGAATGGAGTCATGACAAAAAGGCTATAAAAATTGTTGCTTCTTTTTCACAACTCATCTGCTTTTATATACTCCGCTATTGTTTGGCGTGGATCATTGTTTTCAGACAATACAATAGTTTCAAACACTTGGGGCGAGCGAAACAATTGCTCACTGTCTCTTGTTTGTGAGCAATTACCATGAAGTTATTTCACAAAGCTCATCGCTGTTTAAGCCAGCCCTATTGACCTATAGATGTCATCAATATTGGAACTACTTGAATAGAATGACGAATGAATCCCTTCAACCTGAGAGAATGTTTTTAAACATTTTGCTATGGGCCCATGTTATAGAACAGGGCCGGGTCGTTTTCCGGATGGGCTATAATAGAGTCAGTTTAAGCTTTAGACTAATTTTTTGCTTAGGCTTAGGTTTGCGCTTAGGCTTAGGAATATGCTTGTTCTACTGTTTCGGCCTCTTTTCTATGCATGCGCCTTGCTGTGTATGCAATTTAAACTAAAAATGTGCTCGCAAGAGCACTAGTTGAAAAAATTTGCAACTTCTTCGCAATGTTGAAATTCTAAATTAATGAAATACATTTAAACACGTGTGAGAAAATTTAAATGTTCAAAGCACAAAAAACATTTTTTCCACCTGAAAAACTTTTGAAGTGGTTGTTGCATGCCTAAATATATTAACGCCCACGTTTTGACAACCTATGCTTCTTAGTAGAACTTTTGTAGTCGGCTGGACCTTTAGAGCCTTCTAATTTGCTTGTTCGCTCATTCTCCATTGTGTTCCTTTGCTCTTTAATAGCATGAAAACACCGACAGAATAAGTTACGTTACGGGCATATTCATTTGAATATATTTGGCCGTTTGTGACGCAAAAGGCTTCTTTGTCTGGTAGAAAAAAGCACAAAACTCTGTCCAAAATAAGAAAAGTTGACATTGTCGCTCTATGGTTGAACTGACACATAATGTTATGAAATGTGATTGATACAGTCATTAAACGTTTAGGTATATATGCTTTAAAATTGTTAGCCATATGGAAAAATTATAAATTTTATTTCAGCGACTGTTGCTGAGCCGCAACTTTAGAAGTATGTTGCTTTAAAAGGGGTCGTTAGAGCGGTTACGTGCACTATCGAGACCCAACCTCTGCCGTTTCGGGGCGTACTGGCCACCTCGAAGGAGTACCATGGGCAGCATATACAGATATTTGAGGCTTTTTCAATGCCACGACTTAAATAGTACTCGCTGACAAGCGTAATCCATTTGGGCACTATACTGTAAGCCAGATAAATACATAGATTATAATCAGAGCCGAGGTTAGACCTCGCGAACCTTTCTTCTTCCTTTGTATGTTTATCGAAATCTAAATGGGGTGCTAACCTCGGCCCTAATTATAATCTGTCTTTATTTTTTCCAAAGTAGTCGACAAATTTTTTCGAATTGAAATCGGAGAAAAATACTTTTAAATGTACGGTTGGATACGTAGCTGAGAGAATCCAGAAAAGTTCATAACTACAGTCTTAAAATTTGCACCGCGTTGAACGAATTCGGGCACTGTTTGTAAATTATTTGTAATTCAACCACACCGCTTTGGCTTAATATCATATCAACTGTAAAATGATAAAAATGAAAACCTCAATTATAATGGAAATTAATTCTATTTTACTTTAAATTAAAATAGCGGTTTTTATCGCATTCACAGAATTTATTTTCTAACCGCGAACCGCTATCAATAATTATTTTTGCCCAACGAAGTGGATGCAAAATGGCCGCATATAATTGGTGATTTTTAAACGTTTATGTGAAGATTAAAACCTGTGGCTAAAATCATATCGCACAGTGGTTTATTTTCCGAGTAGCTGTTGCATACCTTCAAATCGCCACGTACTGTTGATTTTACGTTGTACCTGTGCAAACTAGAAATAGAACACAGCCGTGTATTACGACAAGCATTATATTTTATTGTTTTTTTTTATTTTGGCCAATGTAAAGAACAGGGGCGGAACAGTATTATAAGCATATTCCTAAGCCGAAGCCTAAGCCTAGCCTTAGCGTAAAAATCAGCATATTCCTAAGCCTAAGCCTAAGAGTAAGCCTAAGTGAAGCAAAAAAATAATTTAAAGCTTAAATTTACTCTTTCCTATTTCCACAGAAAAACATTCCGGCCCTGATTTTTACATGGGCCTTTATTTTGGTTCATGTAAAATCGGGACCATGGCGTCTTCGACTAATACTCTTGCATTTTTAACACAATTACTGTAAATATTAGCAGAAAGAGAATGAGAGCATTTAGTTGCATTCGAAATTCTATAATTAAGCACTGATGTTTGGATTCATCACAATTTTCGTTGTGCAGTCCAAGGTTTCATTTTTATATCATAAATGTTTATTTGTAATTCAATGAAGCCAATGACACAAATTATTTTATCACAATATTCATAAACATATTCGGTTGTAAAATTCATAAGAAGCCAAGTGTGGTTTTCTAGTTTGCTTCTGTAGCGGGCCAAACCTACGTCACAGAGTGTATGAGCTTATATCACCATAAAACAATGCAGTGTGTAGCGCTCGTAGCGTTTCACACATATAACTTCCTCAGAAAGTTTGACAATGGCTGAATTTTAGCTCCAAACTTTTGCATTCTAGTAATATATGTGTTTTCGATGGCGGAGATTTGCGATAGTTAATTATGTATTCATCCCATAAATATCATCATTTGTCAATTCTTTACCCCTTCACGTTGATTTTGGAGGAAGCCCGTTAAACATTTGGCCCATCACTGCATCTTAAATAACTAAGCCAAAGCTTAAGCCTATGCGTAAGAATCAGCTTATAACAAAGCTTGAACCTAAAGCCTAAGCAAAAAAAATATTCTAAAGCTGAAGCTTGCTCTATTCCAGACCCATGGTAAAACATTCAGCCCCTCGTCTTTAAATGGGTCGGACGAAATATGTAAGCTATTTTAAGGGCGTTTACAGAAACTGTTTATACGGGCTCGTAGCCAAAGGGAGGGGGCAGGGGAGGCGCAGCCATCCTGGAAAAAATTTGCCCCCCCTAAAAAATTTTGAACCTTGCTTTGTAACTCATTGAACACCCTTGAATGCCTATCCTGAAAATTTGTAGCCCCCCCAGCATGGTGAGTTGGCTACGGGCTGGTTGGTATAGTTTTAACCAATATTTTTTTATATCTGAAAAAATATTGAGGTATGCTAATTTTCGCAGGGCTTTCACAAAAATTTGAAAAAGAATAATGGATTATGTTAAATTTTGTAAGCATTTTACATGAACTTCGTCATTTGTATTTTATACTCAACAATTGCACCATATCTGTAATGAAAAATTGTACAAAATATTTTTTGGTATTTATGTAACGGAAACGGAAACGAGTACGGGTTTTTACCGACACTGAAACTAGTATCTGGTTACACCCAGGTTTTCTTTGCAATAATAGTTTCAGTTTTACTCTACAATCAATTGTTAATTATTGTTAGTCGCAGATGGGAAATGAATCAGGTAAATTTACTCGTTCATTCAGCCAACACAAAGATAAAATTAAACACGATGTGCCACCAGCGGAAGCTGCAAAATTTCGCGTTTCAATTGGATCCGGCTTTCGACGCGCTAGAGCTAAATCTGCAACAACCGTTGGTATAAATTCGGTTTTGAAGACTGCATCTGCAGCTAAAAATAAAACCGCAACAGAACATTATGATACTTCTGATAATGAAAACGATCAACATTCAGTTCCGATTTCAATGAGTAATCCTTCAATTGGAGAAACTGTCGCACTTGTAAGTTTACATAATATTTAAATAATGTCTCAGAAGGTTCTACTTGCTGCCCAGTGATTAAACAAAGGGCGTAGCCTGGGGGACTTTAAGGAATCAATTTAATTTTTAGCCCATTTGAATTGCAGGGGCCTGTCCATTGGAAAACAAATTAACTGGCAACTAGAGGCTGAGGTAGGAAAGCTATGGCTTAGAGACTTTTTCTTACAATTAGGCTTATATTTAGGCTTAGACTTAGGTTTAGACCAAGGTATTTCCCTGTTTACGCTCCAGGCCTAAGCCTTAGCATAAATGCGTGGTTTACATTAATTTGAGTACGCAATGTGGAAATTCTCAACGGCTATGAACGACGACATTTGCTATTTGATAAACAGCAACTAGTCGAAACTAGAACTTTCCACCAATGTATAACCTGTACTAGTGAAGCTGCTGAAATTGGTCTCCTTAGTGGCCCATTCGTTATTTGTGCAAAAGGAGTTTGCAAATAGTTTAAATTTAGGTTAAATTTTGTGAAAAAAGGTTTTTTTCTACGAGAATGGGTCCACATAAAGCTTTATCAAAAGGAATCTGTCTGAAATAAATTATTTGCGGAAAGAAGGTCGATTGAAGTGCGAATGCAAAGCCTAAACGCGATTTAAGCCTTGATTGTGTTTATTATCCATGTGACCACATGAACATTATCATTTTTAGATTTTCGCACAGGTAAATAGTTTACAGGATTTTACCAGCCCGTGTTACGTTTTCAGATGTGTTACTACCACACGCAAAAATTAGTCTAATACCTAAGCCTTTCTTCTTGCTGGGGCGTGCTTAAAAGTAACATGAGTCAATTTATTTATATACAGACCAGCAATGATGCAAGTGAGCAGTCAAAAGAATTGAAAACTTATTCTGTTCCGTCACGTCGTGCATTAACAATACCCGTTATAAGTTTACCCGGAAGCGACCATGGCGTTTCTACTCCTTCAAGCAGATTGAACGAAAGCTGTCTAACGCCTCCTCCAACTCCTAACGATACAATAAGCGGATCAATCGGAGCGTTATCCTGTTTAAATCCACCAACATTTGATCAAACAATAACGTGTATTAAAGAAGATAGTCATAGCGACTGTGGTGGCTATGGCAACGGCAACTATAACACAACGTCTGACGGTCAAACGTTTACCGGCGCGGCGTTGAAGCCAAAAAAGCCACGCCGTAAAATGTAGGTTTTCTTGTTTTAATATAATAATTCAATTTGAGAAAATGCGGCTTAATTTATAATGTGTTTACCGAAATATTATTTTTGTAATTTGACAAAGGATTGATTGCTTGACACGTTGCTCTCAAAGTATTTTGTTGCTCATTGTATTTGTTTTCATCACTACTGTAGTGACCCGAGAAGAGGGGGGACTGAACGATTGTTGAGCTTGTGTCAAAATCTTGAGCGATAATGCAAGGTTATACTTAAGAATGTACTTTCAAGACTTAAATATGCTTTAAAGTTTCGAACTCAACTTTATTTGGTCCTGGAGTCATTTATGCGTTACAATTATGGACAATTGGCATTTATGGACTCTAATTAAGGTTGAGGGACTCTATCAGCTTACGGACACTTATTAGGAATACGGACTCCGATTGATTGGGAATCAGAATGGGCACCCCCTCTTATTGCGCTCCCTGTTATTCGGATCACTACAGCATCAGTACTGATTAACATACGCAAAAATTTAGCATATTGCAATATTGCATGTTAATGTTTTGATCAAGGACACGACTATGCTAAATCGGGCGAATAACGTAAGTTTACACATTTGAAAAAACTAACATTGTTAATTAAAAGAAGCTAAAAAGCAATTTGTACCATTATGACAATATAATGACAGAAGCTGTGACCTACTGATGGTTTTGAATAGTTAAGATCACAGTTAAGGCTGTGTGTTACCGCCAGCAAACTAAAACTCGCCTGTCCTGTGCCAATCAGATGAGGAACGAAAATTTTGAACATCACAGTACAAAATGTGTAAATGCTGGATGGACAAAATCATTGAATTTGTGAAAATACAAACTGTATTGTTGGTTATGCAAATATATAAACATATGGAATATCAGTGAAAGATCGTCAAAATCTTTGCAAGCTTTATCGCCGCCTATAGACTGTTGTATTAAAATTACGTACACAGGACCGGATCCACGTCGGTTCATTAGCAGCCGGTGACCGTCTACCTCTTGTATTAAGCAAACTTATTTTACTAAATCTAAAATAGAAAAATACTTCGGCTCGGACGACATTAGTGTATGTATGCGTCAGTCCGTCGCTCTGTCCTGCAAGACTTGCCATCGAGTTCTTTTTCTACGAAACGAAAACACATTGCTGTAAAATTAGTAGAATTATTTGTTGTGCAATTGTTATGTTGTGACTTAACGTGATATTCCTTTCATTATAATTTAGACATTCGTGATTTCCTACTGTGAACCGAACAGAATTTTTGTCTAGAAACACCCTTGTGTACTATATATCTGTATTTTATTTTGTGGCTTCAGTGTTGTCGAGTATTAACAGTTTAAATTTAACCTGAGACAGCGTACAGGTTTCACAGACAGGTGAATTTCATCTAATTATATTCTATATAATCAATCCTGTTCAAACCTTTCAGTAGTCGAACTCAATTTTGTACGTAATTCTACTGCGGTAACTGTTTTTGACAATCCGTTTCGCTGAAAACATGCGTTATATTTTTAAAGTGGTTCTAGTATTATCATAAAACTATGCTTAAATCTAATCACTCACGCTAGATGCTGCATGATTAATACTTAGGCAATTTTAACACATAAAAATCGTCGTTCCTTCCAGAAACATCATCTTATTTAGATATGTTTCGAATTCAGCGAATTGCCTAAATTGAAGACAGAATCACTTGGCTAAACTTTGCCCAGATTGGTTACAATCTTTTGCTCTTAATTACCGTTTTAACCCCTAACCTGTAATTAGTGCGGTCACTATGCTAACTTGTATACGGTAGGTATAAACTTCATTTATAAATTAGTTATTGTAGTAATCGATAACATCAGCTTACGATATACATACCATACCTATTATCGGAATTTTTCATAGACCCTTACTTTGAGCTAATTGCAAGTCAAGTTGAAATAACGCAGGCTTGTAGCCAACTCAATGTGCAACAAACAAACTATTTTATTACAAATTCCGATTATTAATCGAGACATCTTTGGTATTTTCTTAAGGGACATAATCAAGTCATGCGTTTTCTGTTTAAATAATATTTTATTAATAAATCCTCGAGGGCAGATAGATCGCGAGCTAAACTATTCAAAATAAAGTTATTTGACGATATTGCGCGAGCCTTGTGGGAATCTGATCGTTTTTAGTTTTAAATCATATGATATTGGCCTTTATTGATTTGTAAAGTTTTGTTGCTCTTAACCATAAAAGGCTTTGTAAACAATAAGGATGCGCTAATTTCTAATATAATATGTTCATGATAAAATTTGTTCGTTACTGAAAATTTACTTATATTGGTGTTTTTGTTTGTATTGCGTAAATTTACCAGGTAGAGTGATGGTTTCGTATTAGTTTTGTAAGTGTTGCAAAATGGTTTTCACCGTTTTCTTCTTAACTGACGCTTGAAAATTGTGTATTTTGTGCGAATGTGGCCGAGCGAATATTTTCAACAAACCGGTCACAGTTCTCCACTGAACGATCTAGTGTTCGTAGAAATATACAAGATGCTGCGATCACCACAGTATTATATTTTATATTCACATTTTCAGCTTTCAAGCCTGACGGTTAAAAAAATTGAAATCAGTTTCAGCACATAAAAATGCGCCTTTGACGAAATTGGCTTAAATTAAAATTGCAACGTCTATCTGGTCATCCGCGTCAGCTGATGGCGTCGTAAAATGTTGCGCAGAAGCTATTTTTATTATTTTGTATATTTCACCTGTATCTAATCAAAATCTTTTGCTCTGTTTGAAACCTAAAAACTCGAACATTGGCTCGTGTCGTATTTTTATGTTTTCAAGTTTAGTCATTTAACTAATTGAAAAAGTTTCGTCAGCTCATAAAGTTGCGTTCGTCGGCATTTTGAAAATTCTTCATACTGATACCGCCTAGTACTATGTTTTCGAATAAAAAATTGACACAGTTAAAATTATGTGTGCAGTTTCGTGGTTTGAGACCAGACGGACACGTCGAAACTCGACTCGTGAGCACTGTTTTCGTCACTATTTAACTGATGCAAAGTTACAAAGATATCAAGTGATTTCGGCAGAGTGTAAAAAAATTGTTGCCAAACACATGAGGTATCAGGCAGGATTTGTCATATCTAAACAGTTGTCGGTACTTGCTCAACGCAAATTCAAATTTTGGCGAACAACCGTCTGAACTCGACCTCGCTGATAGGCGATGTGATGAAAAAAGGCAAGCGCATGTACATTTCCTATTAAAAATGCTACAAGACTAAACCATGGAACATTGATCAAAAATTGCCAATTTTTTTTTAATTTTGTTTGACAACGGCAACACAGTTATTCATTTTAGATTTCGTGTCAGAACAAACCTTGTATTACGTCAGTATAAAATATATTTGAAAGCGATAAAATGACAAGATAGCAGCGCCCATTCCGGTTGAATCCAAAGTCTATTTTCTTTTATTTTTATGACGTGTATAATACGTCAAACCTATGTTGTTGGTTAATAGAAATGTTGCCGTTTAGCAAAACTGTGTGGATCCTAGGCGGTTGAATAACACAGCAAGAGCTTAATGTAGAATTATCGTTTTTTTGGTACTTTCATGTTTTTCTGGCTTTACCGCTGTAGCATTATCACTAAGAGCACGTACGGTTCGAAAACGAACAAAAACTTTTAATATAGACAATAATTAATATTTTTTAGACAATAATTCATTTGGCTGCGGCGTGTTCCGTTTCTGTATTTATATATTGAGAGAGCTAAAGGAGAATACAAAACTGAAATGTTATGATAAGACTCTGCATACTGAAACACGCAAGCCGCTGGCTGTGTATTCGGCATATATTTGCGATTAGGTTTTTAAGGAATGGACGAAACGTCATTTTGTAATATGTTAACCAAGGCATTAAATAATATGCGACGATATAAACATATATGTATATATATTTAAATTTTTATATTATATATGTATATAATATATATAAATATATATATATATATATATTATATACATATATATTCACATCAGGGTGCAACCGGAATTCCGGTTCCGGTAGGAAAATTCGGTATTTTTCAGTATCCGGTTACGGTAATAAATCCGGTATTTTTTCACCGGAATTTTCCGGTATTTTCGGTATTGCAAATTTTTCTGATTTGAAGATTTAAGAAATTACTAACTATTATTCAACTTATTTCTGTAAAATTGTCCGTGCGTGTATTGCCGAATTGTTCAATTTGTGCCATACTCCATAATTTGTCATATGTTTCCACCTACTGCATTTGTTTCAGGATTTTGGCATTCTAAATGGTGTGTTTACAGCATTAAAAGCGATAAAATAGCGTTAAAAATAAATTTTTCAGTAACAAGTATTTTGTATTTTCAGGTTCCGGTTCCGATATTTTTTAACTTTCCGGTACCGGTAGTGGTTCCGGTTCGGTATTTCATAATTTCGGTTGCACCCTGATTCATATATATTGTTATAGGCTTGTAGCAGGTATTCATTTAGTGGTTCAAGAAGTAGGCTCATTTAGCAACCTTTTCGCACGCACCCGACCAACGTTTGTTAATGCACAGTCTTAATTCCGCGATCAAATTGAGAAAAATTGTGACGCTGTTTCATACAAAAAATAAGGTATTTGTAAATGGACACAAGAAGGGTTTATATTAGTTTTACTTATAATGTGTGAAACTATAAGACATGTAGGTATGTCTGAAATATAAGACTTGTTTTGCTCATTTCTTAAGGCATTGTACAACCTAAGATACTTACGTCCAAGACGTAAACTTAGATTTGAAGTTCGAAACGCAGAATAAATATTTATGCAGCTAATATAAGACAAATACGTCTGAAATATAAAACAAAAAGGTTTGACTGAAATATAAAATTCGTTATGCGGATTTTTTTATTTTTAGACATTTTTACAACCTAACATTCGTCCGAGACGTAAGCTTGGATTTGAAAGATCCTTAGCTCCAATAGAAATATCCTTGAACTTCATTTTATATACTATAAACGGAGCAACTGGTTTACTTACATTAAAAACACAAAAGGATGTAAACAGAGCAATTCTTTTACTTACATTAACGTCAGAGAAATAATTCTTGGCATAAGACAGCTATTCCTTTGAAGGAAAATCGTTTCTTAAAAATTAACAATAGTAATTTCTGGAATATAAGGCATTTAGGTACGTTTTAATCGTTTCCGACAACAATTTCTGAGCTATTTAAGACAATTATTAATGTCTGAAATTGAAAACATATTAGCTATAAAAATTTAAGAAAATAACAGCCTCGAAATTTCGAGATAATTGTTTATGTATGCCGGGTTCCTCACCATCGGATTCACTGTTCCTGTCCCTCTTTTTCAGACCTTGGGTTTGTTCGAATCATTATTTACAAGGTCTGTGATTGCAAATACTAAATTAACTTAGCAGTCCTCCATTTTACAATCCGGACTTACATTGGCGCCAGACAAAAGAACATTATGTCGCTTCATAAACGGTTCATATCATATTCTCAAATTAGTTCGTTTTGAAACTAAATCCAAATTCTGTTGTTTGAATTCGCTCTTTTGCGTATAACTTTTCATACCAAAAACAGTTTTTTGGCCGTCGATTATGTAACTTTGCTTCTGTAAATACTGTGCTTCTTTATTAGCCTGAATAAGCTCAAATTACAACGCGCTTGTTTTGAGGTAATAGCATGTCCAACTTTTGTACTCTGATGGATCCAAAAAATTTGGTGGACGCCTTGTGCAAAGCACAATATAGTTCGAAAGCGAAGCTAGCGAGAAACAAAATGCAAGTTGAGTCTTAAATCATAACACATCATTTTGATTTTAGTTTCGGTTTGGAGGGTCAGGCTTGAATGCCCGCATTTGTCAGCCAGTACTTTTGTTATCTGCACAATTCGGTGCATATTTTTGCTTCCTGAAGGGCGGCTGACTTGTGTTCGTTTCGTCTTTACTCATTCAATTAAATTTCCGCTTTCGCTTCACGCCGTATGGATTTGAACTGCTTCTGCTCTACGCATCGTATCAGAATTAGTTTTCGTCTTTTACTTTGCGAAACACGATGCCACTGAAGGATCGAACTTTTCGAACAATGTCTGTTTAATTTTTGCACCCAAATGTTTTAATAAAAAATGCAACTTACTGTTACTTTTGTATTAAAAGTCAATGATCTGTTGAACAATGCAACTGGATACATTCCTCGCAAGAGAGAATATACCCAGTGCACGTTGCGTTTTATCGATATCCATCTTTTTATGGAGTGGGTGCAGTTTTGTAATTCATCCACTTTTTCTCCATCTCGTGGCAATTAAGATCGCTATGTTCCAAAGCGGTGTTGTGGGGTTGGATAAGCCATAAACGCACCGCGCAGTGGTGCATTTTGTACTGGGCTAATACTGGTAAGCTGCGTATTCTTGTGGAAAGTATCTTCATCGACCCTTGTTTTTGTTATTATTACCAAACGTTGACGAAAATTTTTAGGGGGGCGGGGCGGCCGCTCTCGTGCGACCGCTCCTGAGTACATATCTCAAACTTTGTTAATATCTTCATAGGCAAATATTTTTTTACATAAAGACGATTTTATAAGTGTATTTTGTGTGATTCTGCATAGCATAGATGTATTTTCAAGGGTTTATATTGACGAGGTTCAGTTGTGCTATCATATGATTTGAATCTATTTCTAAGTTTTACTTCAAAGTTGAAGCTGAACGATTTACAGCTGCCGCCAATGATGGATTTTATGATGGTGGGCACCTGGAGGTTGGATATTATTGCAGATATGTCATCTTGGCACTAGATATATCACAGACACTTATTACGTTATACAGTAGTCTATGTTACCCTCATGAACAGTTATGTTTATACCGAACAAAACGAGCGAAAAGTCAGATGCACGCCACATTTCAATTAATTAAACACCAAACCAGGCAGCACCGCGGATAAAAAATCACAAGCGAAACGGCTGAAAATCTAGGCGTTTATTTGATGTTCAATTCCAATGAAAGTTTCAATTTGGTCTGCGTCTGATAAGAATATGGATCGTTGGATTCTACCGAAACCGTTCTGAAAAGTTTAGATATACTTTGGTTTAACTTGCGCTTGAGAATGCATCAAAGCATTTTTTCCGTAACATGCAGTAGCTTAGTTATATTTTTCAAAGCGATTATTTTCGTGTTTTAGCTCGTTCAACTTGGGCAGCGTTGAAGTTGAAGAGTATAATCCAGAGGATTCAGTTTGTTGTGATTCGCCTCAATTATCGAGTTGCAAGGAGAGCCCTGAAAGTCAAACTTTAGCGCCAAATGCGTCGCCAAAAATTAAAAAAAGTAGCTCACTGTTCGCTACAGCTCGTCATAGTTGGGCGCAGTTACAACAGGCTGGAATTCTGCGCGGTTCACAAGAGAAAGTGGACAAAGAGTAAGCAAGAATGACTTTATACTGCATGATTTGTAGTGTGGAAACTAACATTCTTTGTTATAGTACATTTTTTGTGAACAACATCAGTATAACCAAGAGGGGATGATGTCCACCTTGCAGATGAGTGTGCAACTGCTTGGGCTGTGCATGGCGCAAAGTGTACAAGCACGCGTTGCATTTTTGCTCGACCCCCCTGATTTGGGGGGGGTAGTCACCACTTAATCTACATAGTAAACATAGGAGTTAAAATATAATCGGAGCGACTTTAGCTAAAATTCAAAATATTGGTTCAACGTTCCCCCCCAAATAAGAGGGGGGTAGGCCAAAAACGCAACGCGTGCCGGGTACATTCTTTAATACACAGAATGTACCCAGTTGCACACTCTTGTTATAAAGAGTTATCATCCACTCTTGGTATAACTATTCATGGTGTATGCAGTGGTGCAGCATGTGTATGTGCATATATAGCAAATGGGCGAGTTGAGGTACGTGCAAGCGGAGCTGTTGCACCGGTTTTGGGTGGGTAACCTAAACAATTTTCCATTGCAGTAATATAAAGTAAAACCTATTGCTTATAAATGTTGTCACTCTTACACTGTTGTACGTTTTATTGAAAAGCCCTACCTGAACGTACCACCAGTGGTGATCAAGGAAATAACTAAGAAATGTTGGCTGAGTTATTTGAAGTTTGCAATTTTTGTGAGAAATTGTGCGCCTGGTTATAGTTTGATTGACAGTGCTCTAACAAAGTTTCGCTTTAGTGTGAACAAAAGTCATGCTACAAATGCAGTATTAAAAAACCTGCACGTCGTGTCCACATTAACGATTTAAGAACGCTTTTGAATTAAATACCGTTTTATCATAAACAAACAAAGATCAAGAAATTTTGGCATCTTTTTATTTTGGAATGAAGACCAAACCATCTTGACAATTTGATTTCAGTCACCAGTTGCGTTCCTAATTACAAAATGTGATTTACTGCTTCTTTTTCTAAATTTTTGTTGCGATTTGCACAACGTTTATGCGTCATCCACTTTATCCTGTGCCCGCTGTGTGGAAATTTGCAACGTCAATTTCCAACTACTGTTTTTAAAAATCATAGTAGTTGGAAATTGGGTTTTTGAAATTTTCCAATTTCCCGCTTCTACAAAATGCAAAACCCCGAGTGGTAAATTGGTAAATAAATTGAAATCAATTTCCTACTAGAGGATTTTAAAACAACGCAAATGGAAAATTGAGATATTTGTACAATTCAATTTCCTTTATCCATCAAAAATTTTTTGTCAAAAGGGAAATTGAACTGACTCTGTTACAGCCCTTCCGGAAAACGATCCGGCCCTGTTCTATACATGGGCCAATGTTTTTATGCGCTACTGCTTTTTGGCTGGGTTAATATTATTATATCAGACAAAATACACAAATATTTTTAGAGGTTTCTGGCCTATTTTGCGCTGTATTCGGTAGTAGATTACTTAGAGAGAGATAGTTAATTGGATCGCCGAATCCAACATTTTTAATTTTTTAAAAATTTCAGAACCTAGAACAGTTTTAGGTGTTTTTCAAAATCTGATCATATGATATGATAACAAGACTAACAGTAAGAATATTTTATATGACAGGTTTTTTACCAAATTATCCCGTTGCAAGCATTTTTAAGATAAGCCGAAAATTTAAATCTAATAATTTTTAGTAAAAAACTAAGATATAAAATATTCTTACTGTTAGTCTTGTTATCATATCATATGATAACAAGACTAACAGTAAGAATATTTTATATGACAGGTTTTTTACCAAATTATCCCGTTGCAAGCATTTTTAAGATAAGCCGAAAATTTAAATCTAATAATTTTTAGTAAAAAACTAAGATATAAGTGTTTATGGTCAATTTTAAATGCATCTAATTTGTGAACTGTTTTTTTGCTTTTTAACTCTCGTTTGGTACTGATTACACAGCTGTCGACCACCAAACGCCGTTAATTCCTGAGTCGTAGCAGAAAATGCCCATTCGAGCAAAAATTCAAATTATAGCAATGCTATTTTATAAATGACATAGTTTTTTTTCTAGCGCAATACTGCGTGAACGCCAATTACAGCTATTGAGCATAAGGAACTAGATTTGACTATAATAAAATTTATCTGCGTCACTAACTTTTCAGTGTGTTCCTGTTTTGTCTGGAGTGATCAAGAGTAAATTAAAAAGCTTGATATAGTGTTGTTTTTTAGTCAAACAGCTTTGCATGTTTTTTATGCTTATTGTCGCCGCCCTAGGGTAGTGAACGTTGTTTTCGCTGGCGGCTATCTTGAAAAAATATGTATATATTGTAAATATATGAGAACGTTTTAAAAATGTGCTATGCACAAGTCTAAACAAGAATTTTTGACAAGCATATAGTTACACATTCCTTTGGCATTTTCTGTGCGTAAAACTTCAACAGTTTAAAGAATATGCTGTCTCATATATCAAAACTGATATCAACCTTTAGAAACAATAGGTATTAATTTAGAACGGTTTATTTTATGGCACGAAACTAAGACTGATTGCGAGAAATTTTTGTAGTTTACCATCATTGAACTTTATAACACGACTAGTTTCGGCGGAGCTGTTCATATTACTAAATGTTGTGAATAGGGTAGCATGACAAGCTGAGCATTAACAAGCTGAGGAACGTAGATTAGGATATACGACCGGTAGTTAGAAGGCGGCCGGAGAGTGCAACGCCCTTCCAGGAAACATTTCTCGCCTAAAGCAGTTTCAAGCTTGCTTGTAAGTCATCGCGAAGCCTTGTATGATCCTCAGGAAAATTTTTCAGCCTCCCTAGCAAGGTGAACTGGCGACGCGCTTGCCCACGAGACCCAAGTATGCAAATTTTCACAAAATCCGACATTTTTAGGCAAACGTCGCCTGGTGAGATATGGAAAAGTTCCATGTTTTACTTTTGCTTGTGTGTTGACAACTCTTTCTGAATTTAATGCTTCAAGAAAAACAAAATTCCGATTTTTATCCGAATACTGAATTACAGGGTAATTTTAAGCGGAAATGAAGTAATAATATGGAATCAAAGCTGAAAATTTGCATCAAGTTAACTTTAATTTTATCATGTACCATATTCTAAAAGTTCGAAAGCTTCGCTCATGTCATGTTTACATTCTGAGTCCGATCATGCATAGCTCAACGTTACCCATGCTATTTCAATCTCCTATAAGTTGGAATTTAACTTCTCTAGTTTTCAAATGAACGATTAGATATGAAAGAACAGTTCAGCATTTATATCGCTCACACTTACTATTTTGCAGAACTCACCAAAAAATTTATAGCAATCAGAAATACAATCCATTGTCCGAATAGAATTTTGAACAATACCCAAACGTCCACTTTCTTTGTAACTATGCGTGGTCACTTTAGGCTTCAGTTGAAAATCTATTTTAACACAAGCTGGGTGTCGGAAATGTATATATTTTCAAAACGTTTCTAATCACAAATTCAAATACCAAGTTTGATGCAGATTTTCTAAATTTAAGCTTGACAAATTGTTCAGATTTGAGCGATAAAAACATATTTTTGTACGAAATCGAGCTATTAACATATGTATATATTTCCATGAAAATGTTCGACGGAAAAATTGTTTTGACATAGTGAATGGTCCAATACTGAAGTTAATCTCCAGAAATGGTAGTGTTGCGTGTTTGAAACCATCTGAAAAAGCTTTCGTTCAATTATTTTCAACCGTTCTTTGCATTATTTTTGTTGTACATGAAAGAGTGCAGAGGTGCAAGCAGCCTATCCAATAACAAAGTCGGCGCATAGCGCGAAGGAGCTATTAATAATGGTTGAATAAAGTTGGCTAGCGTACCGATCAAGAAGCCAAATGCAACCTTAGTAATTTGAAAGCTAAGCACGTGCTATTTTTTTCGTAAAAATTGTTATCTCGGCCCATGTTACTTTAAGTGGCGTAAAGGTTTCAGGTGGGTCTATAAAAGAGCAGGTTTAGATTCTAGATTACATTTTTTGCTTAGGCTTAGGCTTAGGAACCCATTATTGCAACGCTTAGGCTTAGGCTTAGAAATACGCTTAATCTACTGTTACGCCCCTTAAAGTAACATTGGCCGTTATCTCTATATTTTCTCTAATAAAAATGGGGGCAGTCTGCCAGTTGTAACGACAGAGTGACAGTATCTAATATTAGACCAACATTTGGTGATTTTCTTTCATACTAACGAAAATTCTTGTAACTGAGTTGCTGCAAGCTAATATATGATTTGCTTCAAATTATACTGTGGAACGATGCCTGAACTTAGTGAACGAGTGGTAACCGATGACTAAATACTATTGGAAAACGCTACGCAGATTACATTCTGTCAAACTGCGTTGCTTGTTTATTAGAGTTCTGTTCTCTGTCAACGAACAGGGCTTATAAAACGTTTCGATGAATGCAATTTGACAAAACTTGCTCGAAATTTATACAGACACTTCACTAAAACTTGCATTAGGTAATGCGGAGATCACGTTATATGGTCAAAACGTGTTCCAAGCTGCCCCAGTTGTAATGTGAACCTCGCATAAGTATCTGTACAAATTGAACTCGTCACAACTACTTGATGCGGCAATTTATAAGTCAAGTTTTTGTGCAGTCTTTCACCAATTACTACAAAACAATTTTACCTAATCTGAATATTGCATTGATTTGCGTTACTAAAGCCTATTTCGAAAGCGCACAAATGTACAATGTTAATTGAAAAACCTTTTGGGATGAGCCTTTTTATTTTGAGTCAGTTGATTTTAAGCTGAACTCCACAAATATAGGAGCCCGAACGCGGGACGGGACTCTATCACAAGATTTTTCTGGATTAATCATACGACGGCGATTTAAGTGGAAAACTTTCTAGCGGGTGAGGTAAAATTTTTCTGGACGGGCCGAGTCTCCGATGCATGCAATAGGGGTACTGTGACTTTTGGTATGGAATTAAAAGAACTACCAGTCAAAACCCCGTCTAGTGGTATGTTCGGCAGAGCTGCACGCTACCCGCGGGTAAACGCTGATGGGTAAGGAAATTTTTACGCGGGTATACCCGCGGGTTAGGAATTTCAAACCGTGGGTAACAATTTGTTACAGTTTACCCACCTAAAATTTCCATAAAAAACTGAAACCAGATAACGTAAAAAAACATGACTTAACTGTTTTTCTGTATGAGTGAAAGATAAGTATCGAGTAACATCAATGCACTGTAAAATTACACAATTGTATTGAACGTAGAAGAAAAGTAAGCGCTGTGTAAAATTTCCGCGGGTAAAGAGCAGCGCTGGTAAAAAATCTTTGCCCATTTACACCTCTGATCTTCAAACCCCCTGCGATATGCCTTCATTATAAAGTATCAACTAGGTGTTCAGCAACTTATCTAAAAAACAGGAGGAACATACGCTGAGCGCAATATATAATGGTGGAATGTAACTCAATAGCGAAGCGAGTGAGAATTATTTTCTAACAGGATGGTTGCCTTACCTTTGGGATAAGACGCACTGGCTTGGGCAAGCTTAATTCAAGCCCAGACTGGCCGTGGGGGCATGAAATCTCTTAAGAATCGACGGACCCGTAAACGCTCAAGCTCGCTAAGACGAGCGTTTATTATCGAAACACAAATATGCACGCAAGTATACACACGAGTAGCACGGTGAGCGGGACTCGACAGTGACTTGTGTAACGAGCACGGATCATGAAGAGATACGTGACGAGTGCCGAAATTCCGACAACTATCGAAAGCCAGAGAAATTAATAATAAATTGTCAAAAATCTGGAAAGCGAGAAAATACAAAAACACAACCAATTTTAGAGATTGCAAACTAAACTGATACCTGGATGGCGATCGATCCGAGGTATTTAAATATGCGAATTACTCCAATTTGCATATTCCATACTTTGCCGAAACAATCTTAGGCCTCCGCGTAAACGAGGCAACAAGATCGAAAAGAAGACGAGTGCATAACCGCGCTATCAGCTCGGATTGGGATTGGGGACCATCCCTTTCCGAAAGTGTATGTTGTTCAACAAGAGTTTTTATTGGCAATAGGCTCATGCTCATGTTAGAACAGGGTCTTCTCATTTTCCAAGGCAGCAAATCTATGTCCAGCAGTGCAGCACAGGCACTCCTGTTTGACGATGTTATTTTTACAGTCTGCTAGTGAATATGTCAAGCCAATGTTTCTCTTGACAAATAGGTTTGCCCGATTTGGTAGGGAACATCTGAAATGCAGGTTTTGTTCGAATTACTTTCTAGCACGAGAGCCGAAGGGCAGGGTGCTTGGGGGCGTCAGCTCCATTCTTCTTTGGGTCTCTTGAATTTTTGGATCTTCAAAGGTGTGGTAGCGCCTGTGAATAGAAAATAAAATGTGCCCCTACTATGCCAAGTCTCTGAATTTTTCACCTTTCCAGTTTTCTGAACCGAACGGACGCATCCCGATTTTTTTCGAAACCAACCAAAACGCACGTTCCTACCATACATAGGAAAGAAAATCTATGCTTTTAACTTTTTCGTTTTTTACATTTTACAACCTTCGCCTACCTTTACCATTTCCTTTACCAAACTAAAGCAAAACGTATGCGCTTTAAGTTTCTACTTTTCACATTTTCGGTGCTAAACGGTACATGTCAATTTCCCAGCTAAACACACCGTCCAAATTAAACCAAGAGAATAACTATTCAATTAAATTTTCCACTTTTCCCTTTTTCCACAGAAAACAAATGCTTTTGATTTTTCCTACCAGTCAGCAAAAGACCAAGCGTTCGAATAAGTAACAGGGAGTGACTGGCTACACTCCTGACTAGACATTTTCCACCGTGCAAAATGGAAAGCCCTTGTGCTACACATTTGGGTGGAAATCGTTTCTACGAACAATCATCGCACTATGTTGTATAAGGAACGTGGTAGTGACACTGGTACAAGTAATGAATTGACTCTTTTACAGCTTAACTAACATCTGCTTGATTAATAATATTCTAGCCGCGTTTAGCGTTGTAATTTATTTGTTTTTCTAATTTCTAACACCATTTTATTGAAGGCTTTCTGGAACAATGTCATTGCAAGATTGCCGAAAATACAGTTTCCCCTTGTAAGTTTAACTTTGACTATTTCGCTTGCATGCTTAAATGTGTAACATTTTTTGCTAACTTTACCTTTAATTCTGTATGTGAACTCTGTTTAAAACTTTTTCGTTTAGACTTAAAGTCGAAAAGTCTGCTAGTGAATTAAAATTGTCAACTCTTGATCATAGCCAAAATAGAAAACGAGAGGTTACACATTCATCTTTAGGAAGAGTTATGAAAACTGTTAACTTAGAGTTCAACCGGTTAGCTGTGATCAGTCATAAGCTAACAGTGTTTGGTTAAGAATGCTATTGACTTGGGGTTCGGTTTTATGTTTCTTCCAAGTTTATCGTAGTGAAATCAGTTCAGGGGCGCCTGTGCAATTAGACAGAATCGTGGGACGTAGCCAGTTTTTTGACTCTAGAATCCAGCATGTTATAGTAAAGCCTGCACAGTAATTTTAGTCGTCTATTGAATTTTCGAAGAGGTGTACATTTCTTATATCCCACCTCTTGTTTACACCCCTGATCAGAATGGATTTGTCTCAAAAAATTCTGATTTGTGGGTCTTGTAAAGCAGATATGCTCTCGAAGCTAGAGCTCAAATTCGTTTAATAAGTATATACCGAACGAGGCGAAAGCTTAATATTTTGACACGAAAACTACTACGTTCTCAAGATACTGTTACACTTTGCGCTTTTTAGGAGAAAATTACCCAAAACTCAACTGTTAATGTCAGAACCTGCGTCAACAACTGACGAACAATTGCGAAACTCAGCTTCGAGTTCAGAAAACTACAACAATTCATCTAACTCGCACGCTAATAGAAGACGATACTCAGAAGCGCCAGGGTTGCATTCGTCTGTAACAAGTCATTCGTTGCTCAATAAATATGGCGGAAGTGAAAGTGTTAGCTTCAAAAAAGATGACCACCGCAATTTGCCAAAAGCACCAGCGAACAGTTTATTGTCAGTAACGCGAGGTATAAACTACTGCTGTTGTTATTATTGTATATAAACGCTATTAAAGGCGGATCAGTCGCGGTGCCGTATACAAGAGGGACAGGGGGAGGCTCAGGTCTCCCTGGAAGAACTCTGCCAGTCCGTAGAAAATTTTCAACCTTGCTTGTAAATCATCGGGAACCCTTGTATACTACTACTTCTGAAAAATGTTTAGTCCCCCGAGCAAGGTAAGCTGGCTACGGGCCTGATAAGTCATAACTGTATGAGGTGGGGGGTAATGGAGCTGCTTAAATATTGGGGTATGGGTTATGGGAACTGCTTAAACATAACGAAAATTATATATTTATTTTGTCACTATAGTAAAACGGGTATTCATTCGAGATCACTATCGTATACAACATGTGGAGATATCGTAAAAGGCACCGTTACAGGCTGTAGAATAAACCTTCAGAGCTCAAAAAATTATTTGGTTCGTTACCATCGCTCGTAAGAAAAGATTTAGACGATGTTATACCCTACCGAAATGACACGCTGGCTATGCCCCTGTTTGTGCTTGGAACTATAGTAACTTCATGAATCAGGTCCTGTTACCAGCTCAACATGCTAGTAGAGGGCTGGAAAAATTTAGCAAAATAAGCAAGTTTTCGTTTTACATCATGACTTTAAGAAGGTGCGTAAACTTTGTACAGGGCAGCAAATAATTGCGAGGTAGTCTGAGGCCCCCTGGCCCTAATGTGTATTTACGGAACCGAAATGTATAAACATCCAGCCCCTAAAAGAGGCAGAGAGACGGGGTAAGATATCCTGCATTACCACTGAATAGTGAATACTAAGCAATCAGATTAGCCGTGATACATTATTATACATTTGCAATCTTATGTCCCGTTAAATGAAATTCAAAAATTAAAAGTGAACTAAAATTCTTTGACTACGAAAGCAGCTTTTACTTTAAAGAGCAAAATTCTTAAAGAAACTATAACAGACACCAATTTAACATGGCGGATCTAGGGGTCTAGAGATCCAATCTTCCATTGAGCACTTGGTTGTTAACTACATATTTTCCTATTCCCCAGATGAAGCTAGAAACTCAATACTTTAAGAGTTTACACGGGAATTAATACTAAGATTGCAAATGAGCTCAAAGTAAACAATTTTTCAACGCTCAACTAAAGTCTGCGATGGTTCGTGCTTGTCTGCGGAATACTGAATTTTAAGGACGACTTCAGACCATCGATACAACCTTTGCCACATTTTCTAACGTTATCTTTTTTGTGACAAGTATGTTTGGAAAGGGAGTCGGAGCCCAATTCCGTAAAATCCAAGATCCACAACGGCGATTCAATAGTTTATCGTCAAATTGCTAGCATATTGTTAAACACCAATTGATACAGAACGTTTTTGTTGTATTCTTAATGATAATAAAATTTTTGCTTTTGTATTTAATTCGAAATCATCGGAGAAAAATTAGTTTAGCTCTTGGTCGATATCTCACATTTTGCGGTGTACGCAAATTCAATGCAGGCCCGTAGTCAACTCACCTTGCTTGGGGGGCTAAAAAATTTTCAGGAGGGGCATTAATGGATTTTTAATGACTTGCAAGCAAAGTTGAAAATTTTCTATGGGGGCTGAGCCCACCCCCCCTGCCCGCACTTGGCTGCGGGCATGATTGAATGATGTGTATAATGCGTTAGTACGTTTGTTAAAGGTTCAAACGAAGCGATGTCGCCCGGCGGCTCAGTGTTAATTTCAGCCGCGTCTTCGAACCCTTCAATTTCGCGTTCTCCTGCTGGTTCCATTATTCATTTATCCAAATCGATGTCAACCGATGCCAATCGTGGAGGTCCGCCTGATGCTGCAGGTGCCAACGATGTCCGCAAGCGATTTTCGTTCAGAACAGCCCCCATTCCAACTGGTGCCACTGCACCTGTTGTTTCCCCGGGTACAAGTGGCCTACACTCTGATTTAACCTCAACTCCATCGAGTTCCCCGGGAATGTTAATGATTAGGACAGTTTGGAGTCAACTAATGACCACAAAAGGACCGCAACAAATTGGTCTCGCTGTATTTCAACGCTCGTTTGTTAAATGCCCATCAATGCAAACGGCATTGCGTTGCGCTCATTTTGCAACCTCGCAACACGCGAATGCAGACGCGTTTGCAAAAGCGCACGCACGTGCTGCTGCTCTTCACTTGGATAAAATTATACGCGAGTGTGTGCCGAAACACGAGCTTGAAGCTGAGCTTCGCAGGTACGCTCTGCAGCCCTGCAGCCACAGCCACAGGTCCGTAGCCAGCTCAATCAGTGATGAGATAACATGCTGGGCAAGCGCAATAACGAGGCCAGCCAACCTCCTAGATTTTTGCGCAGGTTTTGTTAAACGTAAATTGTACTGTTAAATATCTGCACCTTTTCGTGATCTCAAAGTATCTTAACATACCAAAAAGCATGTTTTTATTTATTCCACTATGAAAATAATGTGAGGGCACTGCCAAGTGCATACGTGTATAATGAGTCGAAATCAGATAGGTTTCGCTAACATTAATTGAACAAAACTAATTCTTGCGCTATCTTCTAGACCCACCGTGGTTCCAATCTCTGGTTCATATTTGCCAGTAAAGGTAAACTGTCAATATTTTTAGCATTGGAGCGTGCCACGCCGGCCAAGATTTTAAAGTCGACTTCTTTTCAACGTTTGGCGAAGCTCTGCTTGATTGTTCGCTTGAATGGGGCGATAAAAGCAAACGAACCGAAGAATCGAGAAAAGTTAGCGTTCAACTAAATTGATTACAACAAATTTGTGTTGCGTTACAGAATGAGAGTTAACTTTTTCTACTGTTTCGTATACAAAATCAAGGGTGTTTATATACTGGAATCCAATGATAAACATCTCCACATAAAATAAAAAATTAAGTGAATTTTTGGGAATTTGCTATATATTATTTATTTCACACTGGCGTTTAATTTGATGGAAGTCTAAAAGCACCCCCGCCGCATTTTACTGTTTATTGTTTTCACAACAGTTGGCGGCTTGTAGGGAATGAAAGTAAACAAATAATGTAATTTTGTATTGGGATTGAATCAGAGAGTAAAAGGAAAGTAAAAATAATGAGACAGATAATGATCAGACAAACGGAAACGGGAAACTAATAAGTGTAAAAATTCAAACACAAATTATTTTTCTTTCTTTAGGTATAACCAAGAGTGGGTAATCGCTTTTTAACAGGAGTGTGCAACTGGGCACATTCTGTGTAGAAAAGAATGTACCCGGCACACGTTGCGTTTTTGGCCTACCCCCGTTTAGAGGGGGGTACAACCTATGCGAACCATGCCAGCTTATGTATCCGGCAACAAATTGTTTTGCGTATAATTGAATTTAAGGTTAATGCATGTGACAGCGATCCCTCCTATAAACAAGGGGGCTGGCCAAAATGTATCATGCCCTCTTGGTATAACAAAGGGATGTAACTCAGAACGGCTAAAATTTAATAGTAAAACCTAGATGTGTCATAATACAAGATAGCAGCGATTCATGATTTTACGTTTGAAACACCTCACCTGTATCAGTTTGCCAATGTTTTTAAGTTGTAGTTAAAAATAAATAACAGTCCGTAACGGAATAACAAGGGGGGCTACCCTCTGGAGAGGCCAACTAAATATCAGTCCCCCCTCTTATTCGGGTCACTACAGTATGTGATGAATGTTTCGATAGTTCAGTTTATAGTTAAAAAAGTTGTATTGTATTTGCAGGCATGGATATCTGTTATTTCGTTTATGACTGATCATTTGAAAGCTGGTTATCAGCGTGAGCGACGTAATCGGTCTCGATCGCTACATCAAACTGTGGCTTTTCAAAGATTATAGCGTCGTCTGTGAATTCTGGTTTGAAACTGTGACAGAAAAATAAAGCAGTTCATAGTTGAAGACGTGATGCAGTTTCAGTAAAATTGCTCGTGCTGGATCCTTTTGGATATACCAGAAATGTGATATCCGTGTAAAAGAGAGGGAAATGAATGAAAGGGTCTCATGGCGCTGGGCAGGGCGAGGAGAATTTACTGCCTGATGGGGCACGCCGCCCGGAATGTGCCAAAAATCAGTTGATAAGTTCTTTTTGGTTTGAACTTTTTACTTCAATAGTAGACAGAAATTTATCGACAGACGGTAATATTTAAAATTTTTTTATTGTTCATCGAGTTATTCTCGACTACTTCTTGCTGATTCAATTTAAAACTATTGAATAGTCTGAGTAAGCAAAACTTGCGTGAAGATTAATTGGCTATATATTAGCTGTTAAAAATAGTTTCATTATAACTGCGGCCAACGTTTGTTTTAAAGTCGTAGCTCAAGACAAAATAGAATAAGTGAAAATACCAAGCCTAGGCCTAAGCAAAAATAATTTAAAACCGAAACCTACTATACCTAAAACAATTTTGCGAGAAAACGGCACGGTCTTAAATGTAACCTGGACCATTACTGGTCTGGTATTTTGCTCTTGTGGATGACGTATTTGGTTGATGCAATGAGGCGAGTTGCCCCAGGCTGTTCTATTTTCTTTTTTGTTTACGAACTAAGCGATACTCGATTGAACTAAACACGCTGGCGGAACCAAGGATAGCGACCGTATTATATATACGTGGCTGGTAAACGCCCATACCCACGTTTAAAACCAAATGATGCTTAACTTTATTGGATGACTTTTAAAAATGTTTGCTTTTCGCTTCCTCAAGAAGAGGACCATATGACTAGCAGCTGTTTTATTAACCACTATTATAAACACCAAAGCTTAAAATATTAACTCATTTTAATGAAATAAGTTACACCACAGTTACGAAGCAAAATTTACGGCTCAGGAGTTCCTAGATTTGCGCTTAGAGAAGTGACTTATGATTCCACCGAAGCCTAAATCACGCCGAATATCAGAATATCTGATTCGATGCACATGATAACAAGTTCCACAAGTTTATCTTGCTCCACGCATGTTCACAATCGATTTTCAATGTCCTGCACACAAAAGACCGAATTTTAATTTTAGACTTTCATGGCCTTCTAAATGTTTAGGAAACTAAAAAGACCAGATTGACTATATTAGAGTAAACTTATAAGCATTAGACTAATTTTTTGCTTAGTCTTTGGTTTACGCTTAGGCTTAGGCTTAGGTTTTGGCTCATTCTTACGATTAGGCTTAGGTTTAGGCTTAGGAATATGCTTATACTACTGATCCGGCCTAATTAGAGTCCATGAATGTCAATTATCCATAATGTAGCGCATAAATCACTTCAGTACCAAATACTGTTAGTTCGAAACTTTAAAGCATACTTAAAGATAGTGAACTGAAAATTTTTCGCTTAACCCTTTCTCACATGAATATTTTCTATTTTCCCTGAGACCTACTTTTATGCTTCCTAAGCCTATTAAGCCTAAGCCTAAGCCTAAGGGTGAATATATTTTTAAGCAAAAGCCAAAGCCTAAGCCTTTGCAAAAAAATTAGTCCAAAGCTTTATCTTACTCTATTCTAGTCCCACACAAAAGCGTTCTGCCCTGATCTTTACATGGATCAAGCTTTTGATGCGAGACAAAAAAACGTTTAACTCAAGGTATAGTTGCAATACCGGATATGTATCAGTAACGAAGGGTGACGGAGGGCGGGTTGAAAATAAATAACAGTCCATAACCGAATATAACAGAGGGTGGGTATACTCTGGAGAGGCCAAATAAATATAAATCACCCCTCTTATTCGGGTCCCTACAGTAGTTGTGGCCCTCCCTATGATTGCGTTAGCGGAATACATTAACGATCCCACCAATTAGTGATTAAAACCGCCTTAACGACGCAGTCGACAGAGTCAACCGTAAGATTAACTGTTACTGATTTCTTACCCTAACTTTTATTCACACCCATTCTCTTAAACGGATGAACATTTTATTTCTTATCAATGCTTCACAAGGGAACGGCAGCCGTAAAGTAAACTAAATTGCTCGAGCCTAGCCCATTCACAGGTAACCAGGCTAAAATCTCTTGGCTTAACTTTTACATAATTTTTTAAACAATTCACTATACAACCATCAGCTGCATTTGTCTAAGTGTCGTAGTTATTTTTTGGGTTTTTATATTACATGATAGCCTTTACATCCGGACAACTATATGCTTTTTTTTATTTCCGGTAATACTGTCTGGTTCGACTCTTTCCTGCAAGGACCAATCAATTTTAAATGCAGAAACATTCTTTTATGTTTTGCTTTGTAGTCAGTAACATTTCTCGGCCCATGTAAACTATAAAGTGCCGGCCTGATGGTAATTTTCTAGTGACCCCGTAACCCAGTGTCCCAGTTAACCAGTGTCTTATCTCTAACTGACCCGGTCTCCCAGTGTTCCAGTCACCCAGTGCCAACTTTCCCAGTGTCCCAGTCTCCCAGTGTGTCAGTCTCTCATTGTCCCAGTCCCCGGTGTCCCAGGCTCCCAGTCTCCCACTGCCCACTCTCCCAGTGTAACAGTCCCCCAGAGTCTCAGTCTCCCAATGTCCCAGTCTCAAAGCGTCCCAGTCTATACCGGTGTCCCAGTCTTCTAGCATCACAGCCTCCGAGTTCCCTGTCTCCCAGTGTCCCAGTCTCCCAGTGTCCCAGTCTTCCAGTGACCACTCTCGCATGCAGTGCCAACCCCCCAGTGTCCCGATGTCCCAGTCTCCCAGTGTCACAGTCTCCCAATGTATCAGTCTCCCAGTTTCTTAGTCCCTAACTATCTCAGGTTCCCAGTGCCTCTCAGTCGGTAACTGTCCCAGTGTATCTCATTGTCACAGTATCTCAGTCTGCCAGTTTAATATAAACTTAAGTCTAACGCCTAGGCCTAAGCCTAAAGCCTAGACCTAAGCCAAACCATAAGCCTATTAAGCCAAAACATAAGCCTAATTCTAATGCGGGGTTCACGTTATAACCGGGGCAGCTTGGGACACGTTTTGTCCCTATTAGACTATTGGGTCACATTTTGTCTGCTTGTAGACCCCATATCGTATTCAAAAATTCGTATTTGTCTGCTAATATCATGTGTAGGTCACCTTTTGTCCTTCAATATCATATGATATTCGAGGTATTGTCTGCGAATATCATATGATATATTTTCAAATGTCTGCATAGTTGAGGTAACATACCCAAATTGTCCTGTTGAATATCATATGATACTAGAATTTGAAATTTGAATTTTTGAATTATGAAGCTGTGGTTTTTAGCGATTTTGTGTCGGAAACGATTTGCAGGCATGTATTTGGTATTTAAAGCACGTTTGTGCCTCTGTCGTCCAACTTTTCATTCATTTATTAGTACCCAAAGGTTACACTGTCCCGCTGAATATCATATGATATTCGTTGAAATTTTGGAATATCATATGATATTCGCATAAATGTCCGACAGTGTGACGTGACATACCATCCCTTGTACACATTGATCATTCGAGAGCGGTGGTTGGTAAGCTAATGTCATATGACATTCGAGTTTTGTCTGTTGACCCGATATAAGTGCCCAAATTTTAATGTTGACGTCGAATCAACATGGGACAAACCGTGTCCCACCTGCCCCGGTTATAACGTGAACCCCGCATAAGCTTAAGTTTAAGCCTAAGCCTAAGCCTCAACCTAAGGCTAAGCCTAAACCGAATCCTAAGTCTTTGTAGATCTAATGGAAACGTGACTGGCTTTTGTTTACATATTTCCAAAGCTTAGTTGCTAATATTAGCACTCGGTCGGAAATTCTATAGTCTTAATTAATAATTATCTTAAAAATGTCTCACCAATTGCGGTCAATACAAAATATGCAAAATGTAGATAATTTTTCGGCAATTTGGCAACAGAAATCCATCAGTTACAAAAACACAAGTACACGAAAACTACCCCAAAACTGTATTCTGTTAGGAACATGCTTTAAACAATATGACGTCTGAGTTTTTTATTTCTAGTTGTGAAAAAGAAACTATTAAACGATATGAACTAACTTTTCCGGGAAAACAACACGCGAGACAGAAAATATGCTAGTCAACAATAAAACCATTAACCATATCCTTTTCCTTTTACTTTTACGTATTAAGCAAAAGTGTATGGTTATAATTTCCCACTCCGCAGTGTATCAGTCTGCCAGTGTCCCAGTCTCCCAGTTTCCCAGTGTCCCAGTTGCCCAGTCTCCCATTGTATTAGTCTCACAGTCTTCCACTGTTACCTGTCTCCTAGTCTCCTAGAGTACCAGTTTCTTAGTGTTTCAGTCTTCCAGTGTCCCAGTTCTCCAGTGCAGAGGCCCTTATAATTAATATGGGCCGCATTCTCTCTGTTTACATTACAATATATAAAAATTGAATAAAAAGGAAGTAATGGATAATATTAAAATTTTAATTAGCTAGCTAGAAGGAAACTGTGGTTTTAGATTAATAATGTGTATTGTGATACGTAAAATTGTTTTTTTTTCTACACTAACATGTTACAAAACCATGCACGTATCTAGCTTTAAGGACTAACGGGACATTATGCATTGAGGAATGTAAAACCAGGCTCGTACCTGCCTTCGAAGAAACCGACCAGTAGGGGGAACAGTTTATACATACCTCTCCTAAATTCTGAAAAGACCAGGAAAAGAGTTAGAGTGGCGTGTCAGAGGTGGACGCAGGGTGAGTAAAGTTGTGTCTTCTCTGGCCACAGCAGATTTAGGGTGCTAAAATGTATGCTATGCAATTGGTTTACCAATCATGCCGTAATTCAAGTTGCATCCCACTTGGTATATACTTCGTTAATCTTAAAGTGGTCGCTATATCTATTTGAGAAGTTTCTGTTTCTCAATGATGCGACATTTATTGCAGATATATGCCGAATTTAATTCGGAGCCCAACCTCTGATTAATTTCATTCTCTATTTATCGATAAAAGTACAAATCCTGTTCGCACATTTTTGCTGAACTCAGCCCTGCAAGTTTGCGGCCACATTAGCTGGAATTTGCATATTCACCGTGTAGGTCGCTGTGCCACTAGTAAACCATATTTCAAATAAAAAATAAAGTGCAAACTAAAACCAAACCCTGAAAGGACACCTTAAGGGAGTCCCTGGCTACACCTTGTCTTTCTTAGGACTTAAGTTAGCTTAGGCGTCGCTAGAAGGGGTAAAAAGTATAAATCTAGGCCATGGCGGCTATGTCCGCAATGTACGGCTTACCTGTGCCCTGCGTGGCTGTAAATAATATTGTATATTATCACTGGCTGTATTGGTTATTAAGGACATAGTTACGCTATGTGAGCACGCAATATGGGTGTCTAAAAATGGTTGTTGGTGTAAGTATTGTGTGATCCAGGCTTTACTGTGTTCGGACGTGGTTTGCATAGCCTTGCGGACACTCACTTGTGGGTGTGTCGGTCGGTAGAATAGTTGGGGGAACTTAGGAATTACTGGGGAACACAGTCTAGTAATTCTCACGGGGGTAGTTTTACTATTTTGCAAGGAAATTGGGCCATTCTAACGGGGTTAGTTTCGTCGGAAACTTTGTGCAACTCTAATGGCCTTAGAGTACACACGACTTTTGGAAAACTTGGGAGAACTTGCGGGAGATATTGGCTGTCTGGACTTATGGCAGAACTAAATTTAATCTAGGCATAATCTAGGCATAAGTGCATAGGATATTTCGGACCGGGCTACGTCAATTATGATATATTCAGTGTGTCGTAATTGTGTTGCATTATAGAAATCGATGTTATTACGGTATTTGGGTGGTGCATTAAACATTTATACGGCCGCGTTACTGAATTAGAGCGATAAGCTTACATCGGGATAGAACTAAACGGAGTTGCGGTTTGGGGGCTTTAAGACCAAGAAATCACGAACTTCTCACACACCGTATTAGTATGACAGCTCTGTAGTGTGTGTAGTATGATTATCATCATGTGTTTTGTTGATTTTCTCAATAAAACGCTTCTTTCCGGTCGATTCAAGTTTTACGGAAAAAACCAACCGTGCTTGCGCATAACGCAAGTAGTCTCGGCAAGTAGGTCTATTAATTACAGAAGGGTTATGATATTTGCCAATAATTATCTACAGACAGAGCTCGCCGGGGTCCGATTGAATTTTATGCATTGGCACGGCGTTGTGGTTCATCTTTATCTTCTATTTCTGAATCGTCAACGCAGATCATACTGAAGACGGGTGTAGTTTGTAGTATTCGAACGTTTCGTAGTTGTATGTATCTATTAAACATCTGTGTTGTATGGAGGTCTTTAGCTGTAAATTGTTCTGAAACAGACGTGTGTGCATTTACATGTGTGTTTTCGCTGTGTGTACGGTGTTGCTTGACTTGCGTTATGTCTGTAGGCAACTGTTACAAATTTCGATCTGTAATGTCTGTAGGCAACTGTTACAAATTCCGATCTGTCACCTGTTTTACCTTACAGGTCATGTTGAACCGTATGCAATTGTTCAACGAAAGTGTATTTAACTTGTTGGCACTCTCAGTTGTAGATGTTTTATTCTGAGTGTGATTCGGAAATTTTGACGTATAGCGGTGAAATATATTTTGCGGTGGTTGATATTTAGTAATTTGGTCATCTTCTGACGTTGGTTGAGCGGCGCCTAACGCAAAATTACGTGTTTTGTTTCTTTGGGTTTTGAAACGTTAATGCATCTAAAATATAGGCAGATTATATACGTATGTGGAATCAAATCAGAAAGCGACCATCAAAAGCAAAAGTAACGGGAGCCACTAGGAGGAACGGAGCCGAAGGTGAGCAGGGGTGCCATCCGACTTCGATTGGAACAGATGAAAGGAAAACAGTTTTGACGCTGAATAATGCTGTTCGTTCTCGTAATTTGTTGCTATCCGGTCGCACCCTGGTGTGCAATCGATAACTAGATTAAAGAGTACAAAGTATACTATAATTCTATTATATTGTTATTTATGACCACAATGACAATATTTCGCTTTGAACTATGTTTGAAATGATACGTAAAAATAAGCACTCCAAAGTCCAAGAAGATCACTTAATATCAAGACTCTTGTAAAAAACTAAATTACAACATATAGCAAGTTGTACTAAATTAGAATGATTAAGTTTATCTTTGTATTAAAATATGCACTTAAATATTCAGCTCGGGCAAATGTATGAACCGGATATGGAAGTCTGTATTCGGCTCCGCCACGGATGTTTTTATTTGTTCCTAATTAAAAATCAAATGTTTCAGCGTAATTTTGCCCCCTAATCATGTAAAATGTGTTATCGTTTCCTGCTGTTATGCTGGTGTTTGGTCGTTGCAATCGTGGCGTGTTTGGGGAATGCTAATGAGAACCTTGATGGCGGCATGTGCCACAGAATTTTTGATATCAGCAATCGTACAATTATCAAAGCTTCTAAAAGTGTACAGGTTCGCTAGTCTAGTTCATATATATTTAGGTATTCTGCCAATATTACTAGCGCCCAATCATAGTATATATACCTATGTGTTGCGATTTGCGACGACACGTTTTTGGTAATTTCGTGTTTTAGAAATTCAAATTTGCGCCTGATAAAAATCGAAATCGTACGTGTTTCATTTGTAATAACAACTCAAATACGTACATTTACTGAAACCAGGGTGCAACCGGAATTCCGGTTCCGGCATTTTTTTACCTTCCGGTTTCGTTCCGGTAAATTTTTACCGGATTTAAAAATTCCGGTGTTATAATTTGGCCGTTTTCTTAACTTTGCTAATTTTTAAGAATCTCTTTTGAAAGCCACTTGTACTCCGAATATAAGCCATTGATGGTGGATTTCACTTCAGTCGATGATGAAAATCTAAAATACAACAAATAAAATAAATATGTTCGACTAAGGTTATTTCACAAATAATAGAGCAAAAAATAAGATAAAATGAAATTTTTGGTGAAATGCATTTTTCACTTTCCGGTTCCGGTTCCGGTAAAATTTTCAAATTCCGGTTCCGGTAAATTGTAATTCCGGTTGCACCCTGACTAAAACCAATCTTTTAGCCCTGTTCTCAGTTGGGCTGCTTAGATTCATGCCTAGCTTCTGTTTTGATTTGCAAGTGGTCAGGTAGCTATATATTGCATTACTGTATGGCAAATTTTAATTTGTAAGTAGTGGCTATATATTTTTATTGCTGTATTGACAAATTTGCACGTGGTCAGAGATCTAATGTGCAAAATATTTTTCTTAAGCTTGAGTCAGTTTATTTTTGCAGAATGGTGCAAAATACATTCGAGTTGTTCAAGCATCAAATCGAGGTGCTTGTCAGACGGCATGTTGTGAATCTCGGGGGTGCAACATAGTCGTTTTTGAGGAAAAAGTAAGTCTAGAATGTACGTACGTACATATGTGAATATTAAAACAATTTTCAAATATATATACATATATGCTCTCGTATATATAGTTGCAATACTTGTGAATTTTTTTGTACGTATTGAGCTCACGTATGATTGCTGACGCCCACTGTTCTCAAGTTTTTTGCCGGTGTGGAAATCTGGTGTTTGAATATTTTTTACCGTTTACCTTCATGTTTTTAAACTAAGTAACTTATGTTTTTGTATGCTCCGTTATATAGTGTTCCTTGTTGCAGTCGCAAAATCCAGCCGATATTCCGGCTAATTGCTACTTGTTTAATTGCGGTGATAATGACAATTTCAAATGCGAATTTGCAATTCACGACAATTTTATTAGCATGGGCATGATTGTTAATCGGTAGGTTTCTGCGTTTTTTATCGATTCCGCTCAGGATGCTATTTTAATAGTTATTGACTGTTATTTTATTTGCATACCGACTTGCAGAATATTCGTATATCTACGTACATTTTATTCACTCATGATACATTGTAGTTATGTTTACACAAATTCATGAGTTCATAAAAAATTTTACATTTGGAGTTTTGTCGATATGATTGAGCGAAGCGAAACTCCGAGCGAAGCTCGGAGTTTCGCGAAGCGTTTTATGTTTTGTACTTGGGGGTCGAAAGGTGGATGTCCGCCCGTCCGTCTGCCCGTCTGTCCGTCCGAAAAGAATCTCAGGAACGGCTGAACCGATTTTGATAATTTTTTTGTTTGAAAGCCGATTATCCTGGGGTGTTAACCTCGCATTGGGGTTTTAAAATTTTGGGCCGTTTATTAGCTACAGGATAATTTGCATAATTAATTAAGCCTAAATTAGTACTTTCCACAATATTTCACTAATTATTACCGTTAGAAGCAATCTAATTTTAGCATTAAAGGGTTTTCGGGTGCGAGAAATCTGCGTAGACTGTTTACAAACCTCCAAAACCGATGATTGAGCAGTTAGCTAATAGATAATTAGCATATTAGCATAGGTTATAAGCCTAAATTAGGACTTTTTACAATATTTCACTAATTATTAAGGTTAAAAGCAATATAATTTCAGCACTAAAGGGTTTTTAGGTGCACGAAAATTGAATAAATAGTTTACAAACATCCAAAACCGATAATTGAATAGTTAGCTAATAACTAATTTGCATATTAGCTTAATTGACAAGACAAAACTAGGACTTTTTAAATTATTTCAATAATTTTAGGGTGCACTGAAGGTTTTTTGGTGCGAGGAATCTGAATAAATTGTTTACAAACCTCCAAAAGCAGATAATTGAATAGTTAGCTAATAGTTAATTTGCATATTAGCTTAATTGACAAGACAAAAATAGGACTTTTTAAATTATTCCAAAAATTATAGGGTGGCTGAAGGGTTTTTGGGTGTGAGGAATCTGAGGAAATTGCTTACAAACCTCCGAAACCGATAAATGAATAGTTAGCTAATAACTAATTTGCATATTACCTTAATTGCTTACGTGTGTTCGAGCTTCGCTCAATAAATGTAGTCCCAGTACGACTGGTTTTTTATTGTTTTACTATTGGGGTTTCCACCATAAGCAGATAATTTTTTGCACATTAAAATTAAAGTTTTGGCTCTTGGCACCTTGGTGGGTCATTAGGTACGTGTCTGTGTTACGTATGTACATAAGTCCGAATTTGTGGTGCAGGTACGCTGTTCTCACCTACAATCCGTCCACGACGTTTTGTAAATTCTATTTTAGACATCTGCATTGTACATTATGTTTTTGTTGATGTGATTCTACCCTCATGCTAAGCAAACCCAGCAGTGTGATATTTAGACATAGCAAGTTTTGAGGAGATCTCGAACATGACGGACCCAAGTTTTACCAGCACGCTAAAAATTTATCGTATATTTTTCGGAGAAATTTTTCTGTTTTCTTTTTCGGCAACTTCGCTTTTCGTTTATGTTTTAGCCAAGATCTCGAAAACACAAAGGTTCATGAGCAGGCAAAACACGAGATGGACCTAGCGCTTTTATCAGCAAATTCTAGAAATGAGCTTGAGTCTTCAACGTCGCCAGAGTCTGTATATATATCAGAAAGGTCAACTCCTCGGACAACCAGTTCATCAACAAATACGCCAATTGGTCCTCCGTCTATTCACGAAAATTCACAAAACAAATTTTTGGACCGAAATGAAATCTGGGCAAATGGTACGTTGTTAATGCAGATCACGATTGTTTTGCGTTTTTTCGTGTAAAGGATGGCTTAAATATATTACATCCGTGAATGTGAACTGGAATTGTTGTTTTCGATGCACATGTTGAAAATGCACGTATTTATACCAAAGTTTATACGTATTGAACTTCAAAATAGGTTTTATGAAATTGATTTAGTCAAGAAGATGATGGGTCATGTTTTTGTTGCTTGCTTTTTAGATTATAACGCTGACGTCAAACCGCGATCGGATTTTGATTCTAGTTCACGGTCAGTTAAAAGTCGAATATTGAAATCTGGTAAATTGCCTGCTTTGGCTGGTCAATTTAGCGACAAGTCTGTTCAGTTAGCTGGTCGTTTCCTTTCAAAAGGATATAACGATAAAGACGCTGCAATAAATAACGGTGCAACGTCATTGATGGAAGCAAGGCCAGATCAAGTTTACAACAGGGATCGACCTGGTCAGTATGTTAACAGAAATCGTTCATATTTCAAGAGTATTGATGCCGCAAAAGCGGATGACGAAAGAAACTCGCACGACAAACCGCTGCAAGTGAGGAATTCTGCAAATAACCGGAAACAACACATATACAAGCCAGACGATGCTGGACTTAGCCGTCGGCGTCCCGATTTGCCGGACCACCCTTCGGTCGATGATTCGGTGGTCGGCCCGTCTTCGTTTCCAGAAATACAATCGGCTACTGAGCGGGGCAAATATACTGATCCTTTGAGTCATTTACCGGCTTCATCTGATCTCATTCAAACTCAAATGTCATATCATAGTCATAAACAATCCCAAAACCAATTTGAAAAACAACAAACTGCCGCTCAGAAGTTTAGTAAGCCCTATACTCAAACTGTAAGCGGCGCTGTTTCAGAACAAGATTATCCTAAACCAAATTCACACATGTTAAAATCGACCGAACACAGAATGTCGCCCAAAGGCATGTCACCACCAACAAAACAATCAAATCAGTGGTATATTGCACCACGCGACAAGGACGATTATGTCAAGTCAAATACTGATCGGTCGTCTGGAACCAGCGTAGACGGGTTTTCCGTTGCAGATACACGAAATTTTGCACGCAGTAGCAGAGTAGAAGGAAGTTTTGCAGGAGCTTGTAAGTTTATTATGTTTGTAACACTATGGTTAGTTTGTTTTGTATTTGAATTCGGGTTTTGAATTAGTCTATGTTCGCTACCATTTTGTTTATATTGCGGTACGGAACTCAAACGCTGGAAAAATTTTCCAACAGTTTTCAATTTTTAAAATGATGTCGTTATTCTCTTTCTGTTTTTCAAAGTAACGACATGCTCGTTTTGATGAAATTTCGACGCGTTGTGTCTTTCTCGAGACCAATGGCATTCAGAATCACGCTTTGGTGTTTGAAAATTCGTTCTGTGAAAGTGGATTTCATGTGCTAGCCGCTAAGATTACAACAAGATGAGTACAACTACAGCCGAAAAATTCAATTATATATCGACAATTTGGTGTCTAAGCGTTAAAACATGAATTTTATATTTGAATAGAATGGTTTTAGTTGTTTGCGGAAATATGAAGCTAATTTAATCAATACACGAATTTCCCAAGCGAATACTTTACCAGTATTGTTAGTTCGATTTTTAGGTTTTTGTTAAAATATATACGGCGTATGGCTCTTAAATGTTGTAGCTTCAGTCATTCAATCAATCATTTGTTTTAGCTGGAACTTCTGCTTGCGGAGAATTTCAGTGGCAGTGTATTTCGTCGAAAGAGTGTATAGCCGAATACGATGTATGCGATAATATTCCACAATGTTCTGATAAAAGCGACGAGGAAGGCTGTCATACTGCAAAGATATTAAAAGTTGGAAAATGTAAGCGTAGTTACAAAGACGCATACTTGTGAGACACTAAATTTTGCTACCATTTATGTATGTATGCGTGAAAAGTTTTTGATCAGACGGTTTTTAATTTTATGATTTTCGTAATATTTTGTTAATGATGTGTTTTTTGTTTTAATCGTGTTGGTTTTAAAGCCATTTAAATGAGCAAATCGAGGCTAGAATTGATTTCTGCTTCACTTTCAGCCACAAGCAAATCCAAGCCTGTAATAGAATCTGCTAGTCATGTTCAAATTGAAAATGATGGTGTATCAAAAACAGATGGCGGTAGTAGTTCAGGCAGCGGTAGTTTTCCATATGGAGCAAACAGCGGTTACGATTCGGTGATGGCGAGTGATAATTCTTGGTCTCAGAGACGTCCAGCTTCAATAAATCAAGCGATCGCAGAATCTTTATCTGGTCTTAGGTATAAAGCCGCGACAGACAAACTGGGACCTAACCAGCCTATTCAAGGAAACAACGATTTTTATTCTGGTGCAGGATATTATAATTATCCTGGACCTGCCGATCAAGCTGTAAGGTCGTCCAACGTGCAAACAAACGGACACGATACTGGTGCAGATAACATTCCTGATATAAGTACCCGGTGAGATATTTTTACTAAGTGCTATAGTTTAATAAGTCCGTGTTCTGACTGTTCGAAATTAACGATTGTAGTCGGTCCGTGTTCTGATCATTCGAAATTAATTTTAAAACCTCTGACGAGATTTTATGAACTTTTGTAGCAGCTTACATTTTGAATTGGGTGGCAAGAAGAGGTGTTTGGGCGCAAGACTCATAAATATTTGCATTGTAATTAACTGCTTCGAGCTGCGGCAGCACTAGTGCATGGATAATAAAGGCTACCTCTGATGGCCTTACGCCAACAATGAATTAATTTGCATTTTGTTGTAGCATGATGCGAATTGAATATTCCAGCTACAATGAGCGGCCTCGCTTGATTCCACCTCAAGCTGCTCAAAACAACGCACCGGCCACACAGCAGTGGACTAGAGGTCGTCCACAGCCGTCATTGAAACAGCAACAACAACAACAGCAGCCATGGAGTGATACAAGTAAGTGCCCGACTAATGTAGCAATCGCGGTTGCGATTCTGTAATCGTGATTGAAGCAACCGCGGATATGAACGATTGGAAAATTTAACGCTCAAGTCGCGTTTGCGAGTGCTTGCGTCTAAAACAAGCAATCGCGATCAAAACCGCAGTTTGAAACGCGATTGTCATTGCACATAATTTTGTTCGTTGCTGTAAAGGATGCTTTAAATAATTCATTAATTAATCTGGCTACATAAATCGTTATGCGGTACATACCAACAGCAAATTAATAAAAGTTTTCTAGCTGTGGTGATCTTTGTTTCGCTAGTTCCACTTCTGTTTCTTATGTTGCTGTTCTTGCACCGCTATGAGGTCAGCTTTTTTAGTTTATTTGAAATATAATAGTGTGGAATAACACTATTGAGTTTCGTGTTGAATTTTCATGGTGCATATAATATGAGGCAGCAAAATGCCACCAAGTTACTTATGTATCTCTGACCTAATTTACAACATTTACGCTTCAAATATTATATTCTCCTTTCTTTGTAGATGCGCCTGAAGCAGGATATTTACCAATTGTACACAATAGCAGGTACTACTTCATGCTGTCTTGTGATAATTTTTGCATATGTTAATGTAATTTCCACAAGGAAACTGTTTGGGGGTGTGTGATATCTATGCTGTGGATATTGAAACTAGCAGGTATAGTCAGAATTAAGTGCACGCTTATAGTATGTGTGCGGTGGAAGGCGTGCACACTCGCGATGGTCAGTCGCTGGCGCGTAAGTTGCTTGCATTAATTGCGACCGCAGAGGTATTTTGGTTTCAGTAATCATCGGTACGGGGAACCTTATTTTGCTTTAAGGCTCTGCTTAGATTTGTGCTGAACCTTTTCTGGCTGTAGTACTATATATATACTACCTGTTAAAAGATTCGATTACCAACACTTTCAAGCTACTGACTGAAACTTTTTAACTTCTGTCTTTACTGTCGATATACCATTAATACTTGTACGTTTTCGTGAAAGTAGTAGAAGCGCTTTTATATTTCTTGAAATTGCATTATGCAGCCGCTCATTATACTCGTATGGAGCAACTCAGGACTGTTATGAAACTCGCGGTGCCAAGCATCGTATCCCAAATTTTGTCGCGCTAGTTTTGTTTATGACCCTCAGAATTGCAATTATTGTGATTAGTTTATAAATTTTAATCCCCACAAAATGGTTTCGGTACTCGTTTGTGCGTACTTAATTATCGCTATTTAGTAACCGTGTTTGGACAATTTTTGTGTTTCAGGAAATTAGCAATGGGAGAAAATCAAGACTCTTCTCATGGTACGATTTAATATGTCCTTTAGTTTATTATATCTGTTTGCGAGATTTAGTTTGTTCTCATTGAGTTAGTTACGTCGCTAAAACAATTGCGGGCTTACGTTGTGTCACATCAGAATTTGGGTTAGAGTTTTTGTAGTTTCTAGCGTCTAATTTTTTCGGTCCTATCAGTTGAGTATGCATCTGCAGCAAAAAATTATGTCCGAATAAAGATATCGTCATGTCATTGTGGCAAGAGGTGTCAGTTAGGTGTGTGCATTAAAATATGTGTGTCAAATTAATAATGAGCTGCACTTTTCTTGGAACCCCATTACTTCTTGTGAAGTGGTCGATGAATGTTAGTCTTGGTTGTCGTATTGAAATATTTTTGCTCAGTTCGGATTCATGACAATTCGGTATACAATGGTGGTAGCAGTAGCTTAACGAATCAAAATACTGGTGGCAATTTCGTTGAAAAACCATCTAGTCAAGCTGGCTCAACATCGGACAAACAAGCAGGACGTAGCAATCCATCCTCGGTACCTCTGGTTTCGTCGCAAACAACAAACATTCTATCGCAATCGTTTAAAGAAACTGTGCAAATTGAAAAAATACACGCTGGTGGTACTAGTCTTGCCGCCTTGTTTTTAGGCATTGGAATTATTTTGTTTGCAATTTTTATTGTTCTCGTATCGATTAGAATTCGACGCGCACGCGCAAGTGTTCGACGACGTGGAAAAATTGTGAACGCAGGCGAAGGAGAATTTTTAATAAACGGGTTGTATTTGTAAAAATGCAGTTTGTTAAAATAATATTTATTTTTAACACTCGCTTTCAAATTTTTGGGATTATGTTGAATATTTTTGAAACAGGCAAAGTTTTGCTTTTACTTTTTGTACTTAAGATATTGTCTGATCTTAAAGTAGCTTAAGTGATTTCTTTGCTTAGCTGATCAACTAGAATACTGTGAAGTCATTTTAATGCCAAAAAATGTAGTCACTTCAACATCTTTGTGCGTTATGATGCTTACCATACATAATTAATATTGTTGTTGAGTGGTCTAAAATTATGAATATTTAATGAGCATTCTGTTAATTACGTTCATGACGTTTTGACGTAATAGTATATGGGTTGGTGTTCGCAAGAGCCTGTTTGAAAAGAATCGTTTTAGAAAAGTAGAATTTTGAGGCTGTGTTAGTTATCATTAATGTTGTACTAATGGTATTAACATTTTTATATTTAAGTCGATAAGTGCAATTCATTTGCAGCAGTTGATATGGAAACAAACCTGGAAAACGCAGTTCAAATGTCAGCACTCCTTTTGAACAGTTTTAAAAAAGTGAAATCTAAAAATATACTCAACATTTTCTTTAGTGGTGTAGAGAAATGTTTTCATGTTTCTCGCCTGGCGTTAGCTGTAAAATACTCCATTCTTTGTTTGTGATGTTTGTTTTGTTATTGATTTTAATTTTATACTGCGTTGCAGTTATTTTATTTAATACTACATTCCATTTTATCGTTATTCTAAATCATAACCTCTGCGGCAATTTAACACTATTATCGAAAATTTGGCTACTACTACTACCTTGGTAAGAATTGACTGAAAAACGTTTATGCAGCGATACATTAATTTTACTCATAGTACTGATTTTTCTGCAACAGCAAAATTTTGATATTGCCTGTTATGGAGTTTGACTCACAACTATGCTGCTCAGTTAGTTGAAATGCTTGGTTGATATTCTTGACTGAATACAGTACTTCTAGTCGATATTTTTCTAGTCATGTAACTGAAGATCTCCTGTATTTGTGTTGTGCTCAGGGTGTAAGTGGATATTCGTTTCGGTCAGATGTTTTAGTCCATAAAAATCTCAATGATTAGACTTTCAAATTTAGATATGCGTTACACTTCCGCATTTGCGTTACTTAAAAGAAAATCAGAGATGCTAGTCCCTTTATTATCTGGAATTTAATAACTTTCCGTGTTGTTTCAGCAGCATTTAGAAAAATATTAACAAAACTTCGACGTTTTAGTATTTTATGCTTATCCGAATTCGTCTGCCAGATTTTAATCATGTTCTCTTCCAGTATTTGGAGATCCACGTTTACATCCTGTTTGTGTTTGTTTTGTTTTTGTATGTAATGTTGACCCATTGTTAATTGATTTACGTCGCACTTTCTTTTTGTGAATTAAACATTGACTGAACTTTTACGACTTCTATTGAACATAATCGAGCTCTAATGTACTTATACTTTAGAACAGATAAAACGAAAAGTTGTGGGTCTGTTCGGTACCGCTGATCTAAGTATTTTTTTTGTCTCTGAGTTTTGATGGGTGATTTTAATTTATGCTTTAATATCGTTGCAAGCAATGTATCGAGCCTTTGATTCGATTTGTAAAGTTTTTGTCAGCTATTTCAGGAAGTTTTGCGCAGCAATTTTCGGGCTGAAATTTTTTCGTTTTTATACGAGTTGAACATTTTCGGTGCTGGAGGCATTTTTCTCATCAGAAGGTCTTCGAACTACCTAGTGCCGGCTATCGGGCCACAACCGAGATCTGTCTCTGGTTCTTTCAGAAAATCGACCTCCGGCTCCAGTTGAAACTTTACCGGAAGTTCCGGCAATGTCGGTCGTGCATAGTTTTGCAAAATTTATGTTTGGCGTGTTTTGTTTTAACTCTTGGTACAATTTTGAGAAAGAATTGCCCACATTTTGTAAAAAAATAAGTGTAAAACCAAACGGCCCATGTATAGAACAGCGCCGGAACATTAGTATAAGCATATTCCTAAGCCTAAGCGTATGGATGGGCCTAAGCCTAAGCAAACAACTTGGTCTAAAGCTTAACTGACTCTATTATAGCCCCTCCGGAAAACGATCCGGCCTGTTCTATACATAGGCGTTAAAGTCAATTTAAGCTTTACACTAACTTTTTTGCTTAGGCTTAGGAATAGGCTCAGCCTCACACTTAGCCCAAGGCTTACGAATATGATTATACTACTGTTTCGGTCCTGTTCTATACATAGACCGCCTAATTTTCCCTCATTTCCAGCTCCGGCCAGTTTTGTTGACATCCGGCTTTATTAAGTTTTGTTTACACCTGGCTCCAGTATTTTTCACTTCCGGTTGCACTTTGCCGGCCATTGATATCTTGCAAACTTAGGAAACGACATAATTTACACAACACACCGTTTAGATTTGACATTACGCGTATGCTTAGTAAAAACTGTTCAAATGAGCTGGGATTATACAGTAGAGCGGTAACATAAACGCCTTTTCTTCTAGAATTCTCGGTTCAGCTACAAGCTTGCATATAGATTTTTAAGTTTAAATGTACATAATTTCATGTAGCAAAGAGTTAATGAGTAAACTGCTGCATGTTATTTTAAGTAAAATTTTAGCAAAGATAAAATCTTAGGGAACAGTTTTTGCTTTTCAGACAGAAACGCCGATATTTTTGCTTCGATTCCAGTTCTAAATAAATGTTACAAATTTTTGAATGTCAGCAATAAGGCGAAACATTTCGCGCAGTGCTCTTTTGATACTGAAGTTGATGTGAAAAATTAATAGTTACTTAGATGTAATCTATTTTGAGATATAACAAAACGATGTGATTTCTTTTACTGTGTGTATAATTGTTGCTACACAAGCAACAGCAATGTATGAAGACTTTGGTGAAGTTCAACTGAAACCTTCGCATGGGTACCGCAATGTTTTGGATAACTTTTCCGCTTCGACTGGTCGTGTGATTGCTGCCAGTATCTTGCCGGAATTAGTTGGATTCAGTAACGCTGCAACGACACATTCGGAATCAAATGTTGAAATTCCGCTTAAAGATCAAGCATTTGTCGATTGGTCCTCGGAGGTATGTGGTTAGAGAGTAAATTCAGGGTTCGAGACAAACGTATGCTGAGTGTGGGGTAGAGGGTCTAGAACCTTCAGCTTATGAACCAAAAATGTTTCGTTAGCGTCTGTTGTAAAAGTGTTCATCTGTAAAATTGCGTCTGGCTTTTTGCTCTCGAGCTCATCACACATCTTTTGTGTTCTGATTAATAATAGCCTATTTAGACCTTCCGTATTACTAATGCTTGATACGCTCTAAAGCAGTATATATAAGCGAGACCCAGCTTTGGTTGGAATTCTGCTTTACATCAAAGTAAAATTCCGATAACCATTCAAGCAATTTCGAGAGCGACATTGTGAAGCTTTGCATTTGCTTTTAAAGCTTTTGGCGTTAACCTCAGCTGAATCGTTTCGTGAGCAGTAATTAAATCCAGGCCAATTCTAATGAAGTTTGAATCTGTGAGTAATGTTGAAGAAAATTTTTAACCCAGAGGTTTCTCATTAACGATTACGTTATAAGTTAAGTTGTGTCGGTGAAGATTGCGATGTAGTTCCATTTAATATATATATAGGCATACTGTAAATAACGGTTTAAGGAAGACTCAGCTCAGTGAATATTTTAATTCAACAGTATATAATACGGGACGATTCATTCATTGCAGGTGATTTGCCACGGCTTGTCGTTTTCATTCACAAATACCACTGAATATGATGTTATACGATCATGCGTTCGTGTATACGCGGACTGGCTAACGTGTTTGAGCAACAATCCGTGTCCAACAATACCGCCTCCTGTTTTAGCCGATCCGCTGAAATATACGGATAATATTTTAAATCACTTTCATCATTTGTTCACGCCTAGGCGAGAAAATAGTAAGAATATTGAATATGTTTTTATTTCAATTCTCAAGTGTCTTGTCTGCAGAGTATATCCGATATGAGATAAATGAGCTTAAGCCAAGCTGCAAAACTTACAATTAACGCGCGCTCGTGGCAGGTTTGCTAATGAACAAATTGAACGCTCAATATTGAAACTGAAATTGAATTTGTTTTTACCGGCGCTGCAAAAGCGAATCACAACCTGGTTATTCGTTATTGGTATTATATTTCCCACATAAAGAAAACATTTTGCCTTCTATCAAATTAACAGTAGTGTATGAGGGTCAACTTAACCAGTGCGAAAAGTTTGTTGTGATTATTTATGTTTGTAACGTTTTAGCTGCAAATGAAGGTCTTTTACGTCAAGCAAAAGAATGCCATGCTGTTTTGCGGTGCGTTGATCAAGTTGCTCGTGACTGTAAAGCGCAATTTCGGTCTGAATTGGCCCCGCGACTTCTGAAATTTGCGTTATCATTGACAGACAAGCTACTTACTCCAGTATCTATTAAAGGTTGTTACACTGCATGGGTATTGTACAGCTGGCATAAAATTAAGCCGGGGTCTGAACTGGTATTGGTATTGGTTTTGTGCTGGGACCCGCAGGAAATAATAAGTACGAATTTTCGAATCGAAAATCGGGGAACAGTTTCAAGTCAACGTATAAAAACTGTAACCCCAAAATATTACTCACTGTTATTTTTAACGGAATGAAAATCAGGCGCGGGATAGTATATTATAGCGCATTCTATTATTCAGAATTTGGCTGTTTACTTATGTTTGACACGTAAACGCGTAATGTATAGTTCTGTTTTAGAAGACCTGTCCGATCAGCTTAGTCATCGTCTGGTATCGTTTACGTTTAATATTTGGTTGTGGTCTTCGTCAATTGGACAATTTCCGTCACCAGGTTATTGGAAAACGTTTGCGGGTCGAGTCGCACATGGCTGGCGTCATCGTATAGCGTTAGTCGAACAATGGACTTCGATACTTCATTGTTTAACTGAACGCATTTTACACGAACTGTACAATCGGCATGTGTCGACGACAAATCGTGAGTGACCTCTAGTTTTTAAAACTGTCTCATTGTACACGCGGATTTCTTACATATGTGGGATTCCGAAGGGTGTACCTCTAGCTGTTTAAAATGTTTTACGTTATAAACGGGTTTCGACATATCTGTGTTTTCGCAGGGAGTGACCTCTAGGTGGTTAAAATGTCTCATTATTTTGTTTCATACTGATTACTGTCATCCATGTTCTCTTAGGCTCTAGTGTTAAGAACAATATTCCTACCAACTAGATACGGGATATTTATGGTTGCGGTTGTCTCTGAAAATATAAAACGACTTTTGAAAAGTGGATAATTAACTGTTTTCCTGCGATTACGTTCCGTGCAAAATCTGTATGGTTAATTTTTACACATCAAAATAAATAACAAAATTTCAAGCTAACGGTGGCTAATTTTAAAACTTCTGAGGGCAGTGAGTAACCTTAAATTCATTAAGACGTGATATCCGATTAACTTCAATTAGAGGGAAAAGTTAACAACCACGCTCGGGTTTCGGTGTCCGATGTAATTAATAAACGGTCGCAAACTGTAGGTAGTGTCTAAGTTTGGGTTTTTTATTACTTGGCTCCAATATTATAGAGCAATGTACAAAATATGCACAGCCTGGCGTCTTGGTTTCGCAATTATAATTACTTTACTTGTTTAAGGAGCTAAAGACAACTTTGTATGGGATTTGCCGGATTTACTAACTGTCCAAAATTTATGGTTTCGTATTATTTTTCTTATTTATCGGCCTCGAGATTTGCTTGTTCCGATCACTGCTGAGTGTGGCGGAGACGATGTTCCGCCGTTTGTGTTCCAGAAACAAGTTAACAATTTCTATCTTGCTGTGTGCGGTGTTTCAGCCCTTGTCAATCGTTGCTTAGGTAAATTGAACTTTTAGATGCACACATGATGATTTGTTTAGAATTTTCGTACGTGAACAAGTAGAAAACGCTCAAAAGCTTTAGTGCAAATAAGTGGTGCTCGTTTTGAGCAAGCTATCATAATACTACGCAATTCCCATTCGTTCGAAAATAACTATATTTTGTTAAACGGATAGCATTATAGTTGCTTGCTCAACCGAGCTACAGACATTTTTAGAACGTATTCTATCCATTGAAATTGTATAGGTCGTAGCCTAAACTTTAAAATACGTTGCTGCGTTGTAGTAATGCATCGTCTGTATGAGGGCTAACAACATACCATTGTAACGCAACTTATTTAAATTACCCAACAGGCTGCAAAAATAATTTACACCTTCCAATAGATACCTAGAGGGTTTTAAAGTTGCATGAGCGATTGGTCCTAAATAATAGATAACCAATAAATGGAAAACGATTTTAAATCATTTTTGTTATTATACTTTAATCTTCACAGCGTTTGCTGTCTTAAGGAAATGAAAGTGAACTTCGTGGGCCAGAATGGTACCAAGATTTAGCGTTCGAACGACCTCGAGTGGATGCTCTATTAACTCTACTAGGGGATTGGCTACTTTCTGCAGCGACATGCAACTCCGATGAGTATGATTGTAAGCGAGTTGCAGTTTATGATTTTTTCTGCGAATTTATCAGGGTGAGGGATTTTACAGTTGCGTAACAGCAATGCGGTTCATTTTGAATAATTTGCAATCATAAGTATTTTTATGTCTCCAAAAAGATTGAATTTTTTTATATTATGGGTCGGGTACGAGTGGAACTTGTGCACAAAATGCAGCTGGTACGTGACACCATTAATATGCATTTTTATGTACCTGCCAATATAAATTTGCTTAGGTAATCTAGCAAGGTGGAAGTAAACCCTTCTGTTTTATTCTGCAATACATTTTGTACTTTTTCGTGACTGATTATCGCGGATCTCAGTCCAGTCTTCGATCAACTGGATCGTCTCAAGATGATTTAGCTTCGAGCGCTGCACATAGTTTAGCGACTAGTTATACATCGACCGGATTGAAAAATCGCTATGCGCCGAAATTTACAACGGTGCGGTCGCAGCTACAAGCTGGACGCGCTGAAGCTTATTCCGTACTTGTTCGGTTAGCATTTTTTGTTACCAAATCTCTTAAAGGTTTGTTAATTCATGAGTCGACGATGATGAGAAACGAGAGTATACGACCGGGTACATAATATAAGATTACAGGAATAAGTGGCCAAAGCGTGTATTGTATTTTGCAGGAGCGTTTCGTTTATTGTAAGAATGCACCGTTTACGGGCAATTTAAATTGTTCCGTTATATCACAGTCTAGTTACAATTTGTAGAGATCTACGATATGTTTTGTAGAGTTTATTCACTTTTGATAGTAACTTAATTATAAAGCAACAAACTTTTATTGAAAAAACCGTTTTGATGTTAGTTTTTTGCGCTAGTCAAATACGTACATTTTAGTATCTTGTGTTCAAAGAAATGCGGCGAACAGATTAGAGAAGATTTGTTAGCCAGAGTCTATGCTGCTTTGGTCGATGCTTTTACAAAAGTGAACACTTGTTCTTGTTATCGAAACAGTAAAAATGGTCTGCGATCTTTCGATTTTTGTTTTTGGATGGGATATTAACTTCAGACCATATTCTTACGCAAGAGTGATTCATGAAAATTTACAGTACTTTAGTGTTACGGAAACGCAATCCTCGTGCTTGGATATATTTTGTCGACTTTTGTTTGTGATTGCTTAATCTTGCAAGCTGAAGTAAGGATCTGGGTACGGAAATTTTCGGCCAAAATACCCAAAATAATTAAAAATTGCTCCCGAAAGCGAGATTTAGAAGGTATGTAGTCTTGTTGGAAGTCAGAGCTTTTTAATGTGGAATAATTTTTGGAAATGTTGAAACTTAACATTTCTTGCTGTATGCAATACGTTAACGACAATGCAGAAATGTAATAATACCAACATTCGAGATAATGATGTTTTTCACTTAATTTGAATCCTTATAAGGTTTTGTAACGTAATTCAGCGTGATTAGCCAAAAAATAGCATCTTTCAAGTGATTTTAACACACTATGTTACAGAAAGAACTGGAAATTCTTCGAAGTATCGTGTGTCACGGGCAACCTTTGTTTTACATGGATTTGCCTGCTGTCCACGTTTTGGTCACGCATGGAATGTCCAGTTTGTACACGTTGTTAATTGCGGCGTCTGCACCATCTCGGTAGGTTGTTTTTGTTGCAGTCTGCTCATTCGTTTGTGACTTTAGTTGGATTTAGATAAATATAGCAAAATCACTATCTAAGCTGTTTAGTTATGTAGGTAAAGAGAATCTGAAAACAATGCTGTTTGGAACGAAAACCGAGTAAAGCCTAATTGCATTGTTTTGTTTAAGGCCAGTAGCTGTCCACTTACGCTCACTGAGGCATTCATTGGTCAGGTTTAATTATTTTACAATTTTTGCATAGAAATGCATACAAATTAAACAACATCTTATTATAAGGGCCGTGCGCTATGTACACACATATACTTGTGAAAGCGAGAAGCGAAACGCTAATGCTAGAGTTTAATACGAATTTCTGGTTTTGATTCCTGTTTAGGGAACATGGCCTGACTGGTCCCAGCTTTTAGATTCTCCCATATCTTTTTGCTAACATCGCAGTTTTCAAATAGATTTCTTGTGTGCTACTTGCTTGCCGGTTATTTTAGCAATGCAGGTGATCCTGGGGTTGACGAAACTACTGTCGCTCAATTGAACTTATGGTGGCTTAATTTTGTCGGCGGCATTGTATGTTACTCATCATTATTTGATCTTAGCGGTTAGTGTTTTTAATAGTTTTTTCAGTTAGAACCCAATCCTTTAATATATATTCGCTTAAGCGAAGACGTGGTTGCTGTATTTGAGGCGAGATTTTTAGGCAAAACATGTTCAAAAAATTATATATTTCGCATTTCATAGGGTAACGCTATATTTTTTGAATATTAATGCCGACTGTCGTCATCCGGCATTGCACAGCAACGCATGTAAATCGCGCCCGGCTCCGCGTAAAAGTTGTAAACAAATCTTTTTTACTTGTGGTTGCACCGCCGCACAATACATTTAACGGCGCATAAGCATAGCGCCGCCCAAAATCACTTAGTTAGCTTTTTGGCAAAATTTAGAAAACACAGTGCAGCAAATTGTAGCTCATATTCCAGTGTAGTGCTCCAAAGTTAGATTTTAAAACTTGTTTTTTAAAAAATGTGTTCTAAAAGCGGGTTTTGGAAGCAGTGTTCGTTTTGCTAACGAGTATGTTTTAATGTTGGTTTCGTAGTTTTTGTAAAATTAAAACTGTTTTAATTGTAGAATCGCAAGCGTTGCTTGAAAATATGCTTTTGAAGCTGGTCAAAGTTGAACGAGATGCCAACAATGTTCAGGTTGCGGTTGGTCTCTTACTGATTCTCTGTTTTAATGATCGTATTGCCGTTGTAGAGTCTAATCAAGGTAACTTCATTGGAGGGGAGCAAACATCCGTAAAGTTCAGAAGGCGTTAAAATGTTTGTGCATCACTGCAGGATGTAATGTTGGGATTTAGCACAAGTTCATTTTTAAGTATTCTTATCGTTTATTTGTGTAAAATATGTTTTACTGGCAATACTATTTAAAATCAACATTCCTCCAAGTATTTGGAAGCTTATAAAGCGTCATGAAAAATTCTCGTATTAGCCATGAATGAGTACCAGGGCTCAATCGAATATAAAAATGTAGCCGCAGGATGATAGGTCGATATCCGGCTTTGGCAATTGCCGAAGTCGGATATTTAAAATGCATGTTTCAGCAAAGATTTCAACGTAATCATGCAAATTTAGTACTGCTCGTTATAATATGTTATCATTTTGTTTCTACAAAAGTCTTAATATTAACTGTTTTGCTTGAGGTACTAATGTATTATTTCCAACACAATTTTCAGCCTAGTCTTATGATTTTGGTTATAAATACTAGTATAATATTGAGTTATGCTATAGTTTTTAGTAATAAACATCCATGAATATGCGTAAATCCTTGTTTAGGAACACGTAATCAAAATTTTACTGCACAACAACAGCAATCGCGTCAGCAATCCTTGCTTGAGCAAGTTGCGCGGGAACTTTGTAGAGGATTGTGTCACCAGTGGCCATCCACATATGCAGTTTGTTTTTGCCTTTTGGATGCTCTATCGTCGTTGACACATCTGCAGCCAGCCATGCTTATCAGTAAGTTGTTCTGAATTTTATGTCTAACGGTTGCTGAAGAATCCTAAAAACCGCAATGAAATGAGACCAATAAAACAAAGAGAACAGTTTGTTGTTCTAAAGCAGGAACCGTTTATTGTGAAATTCTTGCTAGCAAAAAATTAAAGAGGATCGATATCCAGAAGGTTAACAGGAAACTTGAGCTACAGGAAGAAAAAACAAATTTTGTGCATTACAAAAAACACTTCAGAATGCGAATTGTGCTTAGTATTTACAAACTTAAAATAATACAAATTCTATTATTATACTTAATATTGACATCTTCAATGCAGTGTACTGTAGTTGTCATTTGAACGGAATAAGCTAGTCAGGGTGGTTGCAAAATCTCAAAGCATCTGACGGCAGTGGCAAATGAAGGCTCCTTGCATTAATCAAAAAGACCTTTGCATGCATGTTCACAGGAATGCTTATAAAACAATGTTTGTTGTGTGTTGGAACGATATTTTTCAGATGCTAGTTTATGTGGCGAGGTAATAGTGTCACTGTGTGAGTTCATCAAACGTCAACTTGATCGACATTCTCGTGAGCATTCGCGTGAATTGCATTCTCTAATTGTTTCTGCATACATTTGCGTCTGTCGATGGTTTTGTGCTTTTCCGTCTTTGCTGATGCAACCGAATTATTTAAACGCTGCTCTTGAGGTTATTGAAAAAGGTCTGACAGGCGGACTTGCGAAGGTAAACCAACAGTTTTATTTACTATGTATAGTGCCTCACTTTGCAATCGCTCACTAATTGCGCATTTTGTTTTCAGACCAAAATTCCGTGTATCGAAAACAGGATTTTGTGTTCAACTTGAGATGACATAAATTTGCAGCTAGCCGTAGCACTATTATGTTGCATTTATTGCTCATTCAAAATATCGACAATTCGCTCCGGTCTTAGTACTCAACATTGCAGGATATATTATCGCTGATTGCATAACAACTCTATATTAATACTATTATCTGTGACTAAAATTACGATATTTCGCAGTTTATTTTGCTCGACATGACAGAAATAAGTATGCCAGGTAGTGCAGTTGATATCAAACGTTTGTAGGAACAAACTTATAACAAATTTTACAATCAATAATACTAAATTTTGTTGTATTGTTTTATTTTTTGTTGAAAACTATCCTTCTCCGGTATTTTTTGTTATCCGGTTGTACCCTGGTACTTGCGTATTGTGTTCTTTGTGTTTCTCCATTTTTTTAAGTTTTCTAGTGCTGATGTTTCGTGAAAATTTGGATGGGTTATAGGGCACATTATCTCTACTATACATCAATGCTGTCGCTGGCAGAATTAAGTGCGCAGAACTCTTGACGGCATCTCTGGTCACGTCTCGTAATCGTTTCTGGATATTTTAAATGCGACCAATCGCGTTGCGATCGCGATCGTATCTTTAACCGCAGTTATAACAACCTTTACAAACAATATTGAAAATATAGGCAATCTGGGCCACGGTCGCGGCCATGGCTGCAGTAACCGCGAGCAATTCAAGTCGCGTTTGTTTGCGAGCTACTGCGTTTAAGAAACGAGCAATTGCGATCGGATTTGCGGTTTGGAACACGGTCGTGAATGCGAATGCGTTTAATTTTCTGTGCGTGTACAATTTTCCAAGCTTGTTTAGGGTTGATCAATTGGTTCTGTTGGTGGTATGTTTTTAACATGGTGCTCCTATGAGCTTTTTTGTTTCTAGCAAACGCCAGTTGAACAAACTGATGAAACTATCAATCCAGCAAGTAAACGTGTTGGTGACGCTGCCGAACAGTTGCTGGCAACAATATGTGCCCAGGTAACCTTTTAATTTGATGTATTGACATTTTTTGTCTTATTTTAAGCGATTTCACCAAGAACTAATACTTTGGTGCTCCAAAATTTCGATGTGTTCAGGAATTTTACCGTTGGTCGACTAAAATAAATTGTTTGGGATAAATACCTATGTGCCTACAAAAACCTGTTGGCCGCCGGGTGTGGAATACATACAGGTTAGCAATCTTTGCATTATCTGGCTTGCGTCTGGCTTGTGTAGATTTGGCGAGGTTTTTAAATTCGTTTTGACAATTTTGAGTAAAAACCGATAGTAACACTTCTCGATTTTTACCCGATACCAGCCATGCCAGTCTCAAAGCAAACGCATGATAATCTATGTTAATATGCGTATATTTATATTTAGTCGCTTTGGCAAGAACCTTCTGAAGCAACATCAGATGATAGCAAACCACCTGTTGCGTATTTTGTTCTTGATGAGTCCGTTCTAATTGCTGTCCAGCCGAACGCCGGCGGAGTTGGAACTAGTAAGATATAATACGGCGTTAATAAAGTATAATGTAGCGCAACTTGCTACGTGCGTTATTTTACTACGCTCAAAATACTCTGCACTGCGTGTAGATATATATTAGCGTTAGCAGCAACATCATGAGTATGACATACGTCAGACATTGCGTATCGTCGCTGGTAAAGACAAAGCAATAAACCAATGATGCGTAGGTAAGAACTGTCCTATCGCACCGTTATTATTGAGCGTAACAAAATACCCGGCGCGGCAAGTTTCGCTACAAAATAATCGCTGATAAAATTAAGTGTACAGAATTCGTGTTTTGGTGCTCTTGCGCTTGCGTTTTACAATCAAAATCACAGTTAATGTTGTTTGCGATATTGTCAACTTAGAGTCACCGATGGGCGGTTATATAATTGCATTCGAATTTTCACTGCTCGCACCGTCGGGTGTAGAGATACTGTCGCGGTTGAAGGCGTGGGTGTAACCGTGTCCGAGAACGATTGAAAATTGAACACTAAGCAATCGCGGTTAGTAATCGCGATTAGTTCTAATCGCGTTTGTGGGCTATTGTGTCCAAGAAACAAGCAATCGCGATCACAACAGCGGTTTGTCACATGATGTTTGACACTGTCCCTGATTACACAAATTTCTATGATCGAAAAATTTTTGTTTACATTTATTTATTTTTATTAAAACATGAGTTTCAATAATCGACCGTTTCTTGCCTACGATTAATATATATTTGTTTGGTTTAATTTTTATGATTTTATGACATTTTTTATATAAAATATTTTCGCATAATGGAGAATCCTCTAAATTCAAAATGATTTGATCGTGAGCAGTTGCAATTACTAAGCCATTAAGATTTGCTAATTATGTTTTACAGAAAATTATGCATTTATATCGGCTATTATGGTAAATTGAAAAGTATTAGGTCTCGGTATTAATGTTGCTATTTCGGCCAATTGCGTGCATCAGTTATGTTGCCGTTTTTAGTTTATACACGTTTAGATGATTTAGTGTATGTGAAAATCTGGCTCGAGGCGATGTTTTTATCTTCAAGAATGCGTTGTACGTCAGTTTATGTTACTTGTATAGTCTTGGAATGCTAGCTCGGTAACAAACTGCGTTTATTTGTAGGTTCAACAGATTCCGTCACCATTCATTCTGGTGCTGGTTCATTTGTCTGTGACATCAGCTTAAAGTTTATTGTTGAACAAGTAAGAGTTCCTATACCTACATATTAATGGGTCATTGAGTATTATTCGATGAGGTAAATGCGAAATTATTTCATATCTGGTTACCATAGTGTTTTTCCAGGTTTCAAACGGATCTGAATTTTATCTGAATCGGAACAGATGTCGGAATTTCTTATCAAAATCATAATAAATCGGAACTGGAATTTTCAAACCCCATATTATTTTTTACATGGTGAGCCTTATGATAGTTTGTATGTGTCACTGGAATATAATTGCTTCAAGCTTATCGGTACTGTTTATGTTGTACAAAGAGTTCTAATTCCTATTATACCTGCCATCAGAATGGAAACGGAATTCTGATTCCGCTTAGAACCCCGTTCTGATTCCAATTTATCTGCCATCAGAATCGGGACGGGGGTCTAAGCGGAATCAGGATTCCGTTTGCATTCGGTGTTTGATCACTAGTTCAACTTTATGTCGTTTGTTGCATTTCAACTTTATGTCGTTTGTTGCATTTTTACCCATTTACTTGTTTGCTTAACATCTTTAGGCGGCTCGGCCAGCAGTTTCCTCAAAACAACATTATACGCCTGCTATTAAAGCTCCGATTTCTGAAAGAATGTTTCCACCCGATGCTGAAAAATACTTGTCTTGCAAAGCGTAAGTCTAATGTTTTTATATTTGTGTTCAGTCTGTTTTGGTTGGTTTGTCTCACTTTGGGAATCAACGGATGCTTGAACTATATAATAGTGCCAATCTATTTTTGGTTTTAATCCAGATTGATTAATGTGCTGATGTTTGTCATTTATAGCGATTGGAGTGTACCGCCTTTAAAATGTTCGCCGGAAGCAGAAACACTGCGCGCTGCGTTTCACGAAGCGATTCAGAATGAAAAATGGGCAACGGCCAAACTTGAAAGCAGTCGCATTCCTCAAGACGTTAAACCGCCAACGTAAGTATGATATCATATAAAAATTATCTCAAGGGCAGCTACCGCGGATCATTGATAAAACAAAGGGGGCTAGGGCATTGTAATACTGCGAAATATACTTTGCGTGAGATCGACGTAAAATGCTGTATTGAGATATATGTATATATCTTGGTGCAACCGCATGCCAAAAATGCCGGAGCCTTATAGTATATTCAAATCTAATACTAGATGGTATCCAAATATCATTGTTCCGTGGCCTAAGGTATCCAAAGGCTTTATAGTGAGCATAACTCATACCGCTCCTTATAGTATTACACATGCCTAGCATTACACACGCCATTCTTGACACTCTGCTCAATTTTCTGGCGTACGTTCTCAATTTTAGTCCATGCCATCAGACTAAAACCCATAACAGACTATCCGTAGTACTATCATTTTGTTTAAAAATAAGACAGAGTTGGAAAATTGACCCCATACCTTTCCTATTGCTGATAGTTTTATCGTTAGTACTCATGCTCTACCTTTCACATAATCTAATTTTCTATACGAGTTTTCGATGATATGCCCCGAAAGGTTTAATAACTGTATATCCGGCTACGATTTTGACAGAGCCGGAGCCGAGTATCAATACTGTGCCACGGTCTAGTAGCCGGACACATCCTGTTTGTTTAAAACATTCGACTGAAACGTAATCCAAATTCCAAATGTTTGTTATTTCCAAAAAATTTGCATGGTTGACCAGTGGGCGAAGACAGTAACTTTAATATAGTATATAACTGTTAACACGCAAATTGTTTTGTTTATTGAAGCAATATGTTCTTTCTGTGGCCATTTCATAATATTATTTCTTATTTTCAGGCCAACAAGCAAAATTCACGTGGCACGATTGCTTTTGACAACAATTGGTGGGCTTCCGCTATCTGAGGTAAATAAATTTACTTTAATCCATAAACATGTATTAGCAGCCTGCTCAGTTTTGCTCGAAAACAGTGGTATGAAATAGTAATTATTACTTTCCTAAGCACAGATCTGCAACGCGGAAAATACAACAGTGAAGAAACGACGAAAAAGTGATACCTTTACGTTGGAAATAATACGTGTTTTGTGGCATTGCGCTAGCCCAATCTCGAGGGGAGGGCAGTTCGGATGAGCCCCCACGTCCACAGTACGTGGATTTGATACGTAGGGATTCATACAATGTACTATTTCAGAGCACTTCACATCGCTTGAAATTCCTTGATATGTCTGCGTCCGATTTACAATCTGATATAAACACAACAATTTCACTATCGACACGGTTGGTTATTAATGCAAATATCTTTTATATGAAACAAGGCGTTCACAGTGTGTCAGATATATTATCTTTTGGGGTATGTATTACTATTTTCGGCTTTCTTATATTTTATTGCTTACTGGTGTAAATGGAACGTAGAAATAGGATTAAGGCGGCAGGTGCTCCTCTTAAATATCAGCGTGTTGTTCATAATAGCTTTATCAACATTGCGGCGCAGCTTTCATCTCATAACCTATATTGTAACTAGGGTGCAACCGGAACTCCGCCTCCGGATCCGGCATTTTTTCACCTTCCTGTTCGGGTACTGGGAAATTTTTATTGGAATTAAAAATTCTGGTATTAAATTTTGGGCGGTGAACATTAAGATAATGTACTAAAAAACGACGATAAAAATTAAATCATTTCATTAGTATAGTATATAAAACTCGACAATCGCCGAAAATATATTTTCGCTTCCGTGGATTACAAAAAAATGAAATACAGCAGATAAAGTGAATACATCTCCAACTAGGGTTAGTTCATAAAAAATATTGCGTAAAAGAAAATTAAAATGAATTTTTTGGTGCCATTTATTTTTCATTTCCCAGTTCCGGTTCCGTTTCCGGTAATTTTTTCAAATTCCGGTTCCGGGAAATTGTAATTCCGGTTGCACCCTGATTGTAACCTTAACGTGTGGATTTTTCGAAACTACGTTGTCTCAAAGTTGTGTCGCAAAAGTTTATTTAACGCTTTAACGCATGGATATGAAGAAAGTTGTTGTATTTGCTACAAGACTTTGTTGATAGAGTTATAGAATACGCTGCATAAGAACTAAATGCTTTTAACAGACCTCGGCTGCTATTTTTATGTTTGCATTATGTACAAAAATATTATTTACAATCTAAAATAGCCCACGAACACAATGGTTCGTAAATGATTGTTAGATTACAGGATCATCAGTTAACGAGATCAACTCGTGTGTAATTATTGTGGCTTTTCTGGGAGAGTATTTAAACTAAGGAAATGTTTCGATCTCGATACAGCTAAAATGGCCGATGTACAGAAGAGGTCCGTCCCAAAATCCGAGGATATTACCCGGGGAATTGGAATTTTGTGAAATTGGGATATTGCCAGGGAAATTGGAATATTATACCAGGGAAATTGGAATATTATCCGGGAAACTAGGATTTTGATAAGTTTTGATATTGCGCTGAAAATAGAGACTTTGGGAAATTGTGATTTTTGGCGCAACCTATTTCGCTTGTGACTTTGGGAAACTAGGATTCTACCGGGAAAGTGCGATGTTGGGCGCAATCGTTTTTGCTCCGGTTTAGAGAAATTGAGGCATTACTTGGGATACTGGGATTTTACGAATTTGTATTAATATCCTAATATCCGGAATCGTGACTAGGGAAATTGGGATTTCACCAGGAAATATACTTTTTTTCGCTCAGGATTTTGGGAAATTGGGGTGTTACCCGGGAAATTGAAAATTTGATAATATTTTTTTTCCGCTGGGTTTTATTTGATATTACCGAGGAAAGTGCGATGTTGGAAAAGACATTGGTAATCTACCGGGATGCAAATTTGGGTGCAAAGTTTTTCGGCCGGGATATTTAGATTTTAAAAAAAAATAATATTAACCCGGAAATATTATTTTTATATATAGATATTATCCAGAAAAATTATATTACCCAGAAAAACGTATATTACCCCGGAAAAATTTATTTTTTGGAAAAATTAAAATATACCGGGAAAAATAACAAAGCCCTTTCACAACAAAATATGCCAAAAAAAAACCATTTAAATTTTTTTGTTTATTTTTTTTTTATTACAAAAAAATATTTTATTTCCCACTGAATCCCAACAACCCTCCCCTTACTTTATAATATATATATTTTTTTTTTTAATAACTTACCCCCCTTTATTATTAATATTCTCCTCTTCTTACACACCCTTCGTAATTAACACTAATTTTATATTGTTTAGTCGAACTACAAGAAGACCTGTTCAGCGTTCGTTCGATTTCTGTCAAGAATGGGTAGAGTGAGGCAAACTTCAAATATTCTGCATCATTCACAAAAACGGCATGCTTCGGAGTCGTCAACCAGTTCAGAAAAACATTCCACGAAACATGGAATTTCCAGCAGTTCAGGTACATCGTGATATAACTGTACGTTTTTCATAAATATTTCGCTTCGCTAGTTGATTGTTCGTTTGGTATTTGTTTAGTTTTCCCACACGCCAGCGTTAATTTAAAGGAATTTAAAAGTCCTCTATAGTGCTTTGATTACATAATCACATGCTTAGACTTAGGTCAAGCTTATGCTCACGCTTATGTTTAGCCTTAAGTATAGGCTTATCCTCAGTCTAAAGCTTAGGTTCAGGTTCGTTATGTGTAGGGAGAAGTAAACAAGTGCAGTTTATTCTAGTTCAGTGCTGTTGGCAATTGGCATATAACTTCTTTTGTTAATATTTGGTTTCTAGTCAATGTTCGAAACTTTTTTCAGTTGCTGGCCAATTGGATGGTGTCGACAGTTACATTGTGTGGGCAGACTGGATGACTGAATTGCGGATCACTGTCCCTTCAACGAGAACACTTCACAGCTTCAGTATCTCTATTGCTGATGGAAATGGTTCAGGGGCCGCACCTGGAGGAAATCTGACAGATGCGAATGCAAACAAACGTAAGTAGTTGAATGACAGTTTGAGGGGCCATTAATCGCACACGTGGCATTATGTGCGGCTTCTAGCTTTGGATAGGCTTTGTTTTAATCAACTATGGAAATTTAGAAAAGTGTACATACTTTTCTTTTTGTTTTTATTCTATGTACTTAATGTTTGCTGGTCTATTTGGTAGTGTTGACAACGGTTCGTGATCTTTTGTTTAACAGATGGATTTTTTGTTTTTAGTTATTTTTGTTCACAGTGTTACCATATACGTTCTAAGAGCGTCATTTAGCTCATCCATCAGTCTTATCTAACGGCAGATAGATAACGGAAACAATATTAGTAGTATTTCGCTTGCTTCTCATGGGAACATCGAAAACTTTAAAGAAAAGAAGCCATTTTAGCAGTTTCGGCGACATAATATCGTGTAGTGCATTTTTAGTCTTTTTGTCTTAAATTTTGCTCCCGACGAGCCTTTAATCCATTTAGAATGCTCGATGTAAGTTGTAGTTAAGCCCGAACTAAAGCAAAACCTGCATCCCAATTTAGGAACTTCAAGTTAATAAGCTAACGGATAGTATGTTCGTTTCATAAGTTTTACGTTATTTATGTTCTGCTTCTGCATGGTTACGTCTTTATTTCGTGTTAAAGCACATTAGTATTGAATACTGACACTAGTAGTGTTTTGTCATTTTGTCAAAAATTAAAACTTTTGTTTAATGAATTACTGCATAACCATTGCAATGAATTACAATTTCATAAAAACGGTTGCAAAATTTACCGCTACTATTTTTAATTTTTGTCCCAGGCTTATCTTTAAAAATACATTTTTTGTCTAAACTTTGTCTAAGGTGTGATGAACGCGCTCTGTTCGAAAGCAAAATAAGCATCGTAATAGCTCACAAATTGTCTTTGGTTTAGCTCTGTTTGCATGATGCATGTTATCATATGCGTTACTGAAAGCTTTTAACCATTGCTTCTGGGGCACGGTAATTGTTGTAAGTTAAGGAATAATTCACTACTGCAGGTTGCCTCCTAAAATTTATTATTGCATTTATATGCTTTTAAGCTGAAAAGTCGCCGGAAGCAAACGCAAGTACATATATAACTAACGACGGTGAAAATGTCAAGATTAATAGTGTTCAGAAGGACGATGATTGTGATGCCACAATTGATGCTGTCCCAGTACGGCAAAGTAGAGGGCGTGGCGCTACATGGTGTGGAGATGAGCTCCCTGATAGCGACTCAGACACAGACGAGTTGGAGTGTAATAGAATTTTTCATGAGTCGCCAGCCGTGTTAAGCGAATACTACGATGTGTTCAGTCATTTTAAGCTAGAGCGATCTTATGCAATGCGAAAATTAAGACCTACACTCTCTACGTATAATTCTCCACAATCTAGTCCAGTTGTCACCCGCAAAAATTTTGCTGCTTCTGCGTTGCAATTAAACGCTGGAGTTAAGCCGAAAGATAATTCAATTGCAAATGCAATAGCATGCAATCAGCCCTGTCAACATTCCGATTCCGCTGCATTAAAGTTCATAGAAGGTGAGCCGACTCGGTCACCTTCAAATAAATTGTCAATATCGTCAATGGTAAGGAAGCTTTCCCCAGGCATCACCGGAAATCGATCGTTATTTTCGACCTACAGTTTAATGAAGCCAAGTGTTACAAAAGCGACGGAACGATTCGAAAGTAAGAATTTGGTTTGCGATTACTAATTAAATTTACAAAACATTTTTCGCTTACTGAAATGTGGCTATAAATTACTATAGCACGTTACTTCAACAGCGCAAACACAGCCGCGGCTAACCTCGCGAATCCCACGAGGGCCCTATATAATTCACTGGGGCCCTCATGTGAGCTAACCACGGCCGGTGTTAACAAGTTCTCCTTTCTATACTGATAATTGCAAGGCCCCATAGATGACATAAAAAATTTTATACAAATTCGTGATGTACCTTTGTGTTCAAACACCAGGCTCTCTATAAGTGGTGGGCACTAGTAACGGTAGCCATCCATACATAACATCATACATTTGTGTTTTTTGACATTTTGTTATAAAAATGGCGAAATCGGTAAACGAGACATTCTGGAATCGGGATGAAAGATTTCAATATGCGACCCACTTATTACTACTCTGTTAGAGAAGGTGAAAAAATTGTTCGCGGGCGGAATGGGCGAGAAACCGCACACTGTGCATTCCAACGCAAGATCTCAGTTTAAATGGTTCTTGAAAAAATCCGCTAAAGGCCAAAAGCGGTTTGCAATAGTAAAGAAAACAGTCGCGAGTGCAAAGAGATAGAGTCGCTAGAAACCTTTTTTGTATTAGATCCCAAAACAAACTTTTACGACTATGGGTCTCTGTCATTGAGCCTTTAAATTAATGAAACATTATGAGCGAAGCTAGCGAGAAGCCAGTCGTAAGCTTATATCGAATAAAATTGGAAACTTTCATTTTGCCGCTCCCCTGGTTCACGTAGGCTTTTGCGTCGTTCCCAAAGGCCCTCGTGCCATTTGCGGAAACCATGTTCCAATAGAAATAAACCAAATTTTTGTTTTAGTTATAAAAATTTGTATGCAGCTTCAGATTCAATGTTTCTAGAGAGTCTGACGGTATTGAAATAACCAGTTGGTTAAACTTTTACGAGTGTGTCGAAACATTCGTTGTGCCAATCTGAGTGAGGCCACAGATCGGGGGTGGGTCAGGCTTTCCTCGGGGGCACGGCGTGCTAACCTCTGCGCTGAGTGAAAAATTCAATTAAACTGTTAAAATCTAACTTAATTTTGTTTTTGACAAACTTAATAATGTGCGCAGTGCGAGGTTTACAATTTAATTTCCAATAATTCATATTTGTTTTTACGTTGAATTGGGTGAAGTTATCTTCATGAAATGTTTACGTATTCAATTGTATGTTTTGGCTAGTGACTGCACTTTTCTATTCTGTAACTCTTTTTTAATTTCTAATATTCTGTTGGGTTTGATTACATACTTTAAATGTATAAATTATTCCCAGGGATGTCGTTGCGTAAGAATTATCTTGCGTACTCCAGCCCACCCAGCGCGAAATTTTGTGGACACCCCCATAGTAAACCCTGCCTTCCAGCCAATTTCCGAACGTGCTGGAAGTCATGTTTAGGTTGTCATACTGATACCCAAGAATTAGCTTATCATGTACAATGTTGGACGGCCTTGTGAATAAATTTGTGCGTAACATTCTCATACTAAACTGTATGTGTTGACAAATTTTAACCCCGCGGTGGCGGGGATCCCCGTCAATTTCAAACTGAACCTCATCCCTCCCCATCTCGCAACCATGTGGATCCCCAGAGCAATCACCATCCCTATGAGATCCCTGGTTCTCTGCTATCACCATACTGGGTTATTGGCCAAAAATGATCCGATATCGAATATATTTGGCTCTGATGTTTCAACAGTCACGGGTCGAATTAAGATTGCAGTAATAGTTATTGTGTCTACTTTGTCTGCAATGGCATTTTTATAATCGAGTTTAAATTTTTCTTCGCTCTCGACTAATCGCATCTAGAAAAGCAAATGCAATCGCATGTCAAATCGCAGTAGTAAGCGTGTTTACAATGATTTAAATTTTAATACATGATAGAACACGCGGCTACAGTCACGGTTATAAACGCATTAATGGCATGCAATTTCAAAAAACGATTTATTGCAACTGCTGCCGCGGATTGGACTTAATCGCGATTGCGTTTAATTTTGTCTATGATTGCATGTGCCTCTTGATAGCGGCTAGTGACTTGCACGGTGTACTTGGTGTCTTGCTTCAGTAGAAACTGTTTGTATTTGATGCATTCATTACAAACAGAATGAAAGCATTTACGACAGGATGTCAACGGATATTAAAAATATCGGAAATGAAAAGGCTTAGTGATCAAAATAACAGCATCGGAAAACGAATATTGAAGTACGTATAAAAGTTTCAAAAATGGTTTATACTTAAATAGCGGAAACTAAAACGAACATTGATTTTTACCGGAAAGGGATATCCGGTTGCATTGTGATTTTCAGGGTAGCGCAAAATTTATTTGGGCTGTGCATGGGAGCCTCCGCGGGGGGTCTGTTTACATATGGCTCGTTTTTTCTAAACAACGCTTTTGGTGTATATACATTATATAGAAATTTTGTTTGGGCCAGTTAATACCGCCATTGAGTAACATTGGTGAACCCAATAAAAGCTAATTAACAGCTAATTAAGAATGTTTTGTCATATTGCATGTAATCAGAGCTTTCGTTGATATTTATTGCATGTTTGCATGCTATAATTTTTGCAGCTAATGTTTTAAATTAAATATTCAAACGTTGTTATTACGTATGACTAATCTTTATATCGTTTTCTTCAGAAATTCCGAAATCACAATCAGCATTTTATTTTGATCGTTACTCGGACGGACTGGAACGTTCAGCAGATGAGTTAACATGGGCCAATGTATTGGAAGACACCAGTATGCTAAGTAGTCGTGGTGATTATAATGTAGGAAGCGAGAAAAGCATTATTGCTGTTGAGTCTAAAAAGCAAAAAGAACATTATAGGACCAATGAACATGGAGTTACTGGACCGTGTGAAAAAGAAAACAAACGTACAATAACTAGTAAAGCGACTCAAAATTACGAAACTGCTCGATGGGCCGGACGAAGATTTTCGCATGACAGTGTCGGGGTGGTAACAATGGCAGCAGTGAGTAATAGTGCCGCCTTTGCTGTCCAAACTCACGAAAGCGATGGCTCTGTTCGCAAAGGATTTGATTTTCGGAAGCCATTACAGCCATCACCAATTGACCAGCAGAGAAATGCAAAATTGAGTATGCTGTCACCGGTTGTGTCTGTCGAATCAACCGCAGATAATGAAGCGATGGACGACGAATTGGACGCAAGTTTTCATGAGGATATTCCAAAGCAATACCGTGTTGCGCAGCATCGAAGAAAGTCGCTCGCGGCGTTTCTGCAGTCAAAAATTTTTGATACTCGAATCGCCCATTCGCGCGATCGAAACAAGCGATACGCAAAATCAATACAGCGCCGATCGGCCGCGAGTCTTGTGACCGTAAAAGCTGAACAATTTTACGACGAATCCTTTACGGCTGTGTCTAAATCTGGCGATCGATTTGCGAAATCTTCGAAAAATCTTGAGTCTTTTGAATATAAAATACTGGCAAACGTTTCCGAAGTTGCACAACAACCTGGTGAGAACTTAAAGCGTCCTATTACTACTGGCTCAGCTTCTTCAAGAGATGAAGGAAAAAGTTTGTTTAGTAATGCTGCAATCGATAGCTGTCGAGCGCGCTCTGCGACTTTGTCTGATACCGATTGTATGCAAAGTGTTCGAAGTGGATTCAGTGACAAACAGACCGTTGAACAAGTGTTTGAAAGTGATGAATTACACCAGTCATCTTCGGTTTCCCAACGCCCTAACAACAATGATTTGCGAACATCTTCTCTAGGCGGACCAGTGTTTCCAAAATCAGCTCGGCGTCGACAGTCGGCTACCCCATCACCGCACGCATGGAAGACTTACCGTTTGCCGAAAACTCCAGCGTCGAATTTGGCGGACCAGAGTGGCAAGTGCGAAGCGCAATCTGACGACAGCTGCCTGGAAACCACCTACATTCCTTTGGGTACTGTTTTGATTAGTTTTATTTAGCGCACTAACATTAACTGTTTATTATAATTAACAATAAGGCGTTTAATCTGGTGTGGTTGTCATTATTATATGAGGTTACGTGTATGTACTTGCGTTAGAAATCACGTGTTCATATACGCGTTACCCCCACGCACAACAGCGTCTGATTTAATTTTTCCTAAAACGATTGTTCAGAACTTTAGTTCGAATTTGTGGCTAGGCTGCTAATTTTTGTGTACTACGTGCTAATGTGTGAAGTGGTCTACACTTACAATACTGATGCTCTTTATGTTCATATTTAAAGCAATGTGGTCCAGTCATGCACACGAAATTGTCTTAGCATCAAGAGAGCTATAATTTTGGGCCGTCACGCACGTATATATTTTAGACTATTGCCCAGGGACCGGGCAAAGTCAACCGAGGCCAAGTTAGAACACGTAATGAAAACTATCTACATGAGCTACGATAAACGGAATACGTATAGGGTGGCTAAAAGTGGTAAAAGAAACAATCTGTATAGTGTTAACTGTGTACAGCAAGCCGTGGAAAAAACACCGTGTACAGCAATTTTTTGTGATTTTTATATTTTTGAAACGAGAAAAGATCGTGATAGGATTGTTTTTCACGCGAGACAATTCAGGATTGTGTATAAAAACTATCCCCGGTTATGCTAATAGCGATGTTGTGACTTGGCATATGTGCAGTAGCGTAACCAGGGGGGGCGGTAGGCGGTCACCTCTTTCTCCGAAATTGTGGCACCGGAAACGAAGTGGTAAAATGTCTTAAAAATAAAATGAAAATTGCACATAGACACCAAAGTGTTCCTGCTCGCTTCGCTCGCGAACATTCAACATATCAAATATCAACGTTCACGCCACACATTTCATAAGATGCACCTGTTAATTCACCGACTTAGTGTATATGCCGTATCCCAAGCCGTAATTCAGCCCAATTCCGGTTGGGATAGTGTAGGGTACAATTATGATTTGGGCTAGCCCATGGAGTAATTGTTTGTCGTCTACAAGTGCCGGCTTGTAATTGGTTTCTATCTTAATACCATACTTTAATACGATTAGTTGATGGAAATACTCTTTTCTGATTGGCTAAGTAATTGTTACCTGTTGGCGACCAGTTTGTTTTACTAAGCTATGTGGACAGCAGGATTACGACTATCAAGTAACCGTCAGAAAATGCGTTGCTTCATCAGACATAATTCCGCCTTGGGCTGGGCTGGCCCACGTCGTAATTCCGTGCTGGACTAGCCCAATTCCAAATTGGCTAGCCCAATTCGGAATTTGGCTGAATTACGACTTGGGCTGCGACATATACAAGTACGTGCAATACAGGGTCCATGTTATCAAATGTTTGTAGCACTTATCCCAAGTTGGTGATAGGTTTTGTAACTTTTTGAACTAGTATATGGTGATATTTAAAATTAAGCACGTTTTTTCGCGTTTCATGTCGATGTGTCCTAGTTGTGTGCCAATTTTAGGTGCTACAAGCATTTGAGAATATGGTCCCAGGTTCAAGCCCAGTTTGCTCCGACCTCGCTTCGCTCACAATTTTTCGCTGTTCATGTTTGTGAATTTTATCTGCTGTGCTATTCAAAGGATGACATATGTGGCGACTGTAATCACCAGATCAACCTAAAGCTAGAATAGTGTCGTGAGATTTAATTAAAAAATACTGCGTGGCTTTTCGCTCACGAGATTTATAATGCGTTTAGTGCTCATTTAACTAATCATGACGCTATTTAAGTGCTAAAGCTAGCGGCCGTAACTTCTACTACTCAGGAAACGACAAATTTCGTGTTTTGGTTGGAATTTCATGATTTCATGGACTGATGTTTTCAAAAATTTCTAATAGGCAGCTTTGCGGCAGCTTTGGTGCCGCTGATCAAAAAATCTTTCTCAAAAAATGTAGTTTACCCCCGCAATTTCCCGCACCCCCGCCCTTCTCTCTTGAATTTTCCTAGGACCCTAGAATTGGCTACGCCCCTACATATGTTTGTCTCCAGTGAACAGATTGTATGTTTTGTCATTTGTGTGTTGTCAACAAAATTTCGTGATGAGATTGAAACCCTCTATCTCATATAAAAGGCAATCCTCTCTGAAGCCGAAGAGTTAGGAAAATTTTTCTAAGAATTTTGGTCCCGTTATCAGGTTCAAATTCCGGCATTAAAGTAGGTTCCTGTCGAACTTTGTCTCCTGATATAAGATATTATCTTGGACCTTGCGTTGTCACGCTTTACCACAGTCTGTAATTGTACTTCATTATACATATTCTTAAAGTTCGAGTTTTTTTAAAATAGCATAGTTTTCTTTTTGTTCTTGTTTCAGTAACATTTGAAAGTCGTTTAAATGCTACGTACTTCCGCTTCGTCCAGTAGCTTCAATGTTTTGAATTTGTTTTTGTTAGTTTTGCATGCGTGCATGCTGTTATTCACAATTATATTATTTGAAGCATGTGACTCAAGAAAAATTACTTTTTAAAAATAAGGGATGCGCCGATTAATAGGCACCGCTATCGGCACCTTCGGCTTCGACATTGCAAAAAAATTGCCGATTTTTTGCTGATACTTTTTCCACTGAGCAGCGAGTTGGAATGCTATCAGTAGCACTTGGCGACGCATATCAGTACGTCTCATCGGGAAGCTGTTATATATACGTTTTGCGTTAGTGGTGGAAAAAATTAATTTAAACGAACCATTCTCAAAAAATTACAAAAGCTTTTACGTCTTCTCGTTTATAATGCTGTAATGTAGTAATCCTGTCAATACGTTAAGCATGATGTATTTAAATTGGAATCGACATCGCTTCTCCATTGGCAAAATTTGAAAATAAAAGATTCGACATCGGCGGCAATCATTTTGGTAGGCACATAACCATTAATAACGAGCGTTTATATTAGTTGATAATATTATTCAGCAAGCCATTACTTATCCAGTGAATAAAGTATTGCTTCAAAGTCTTTGATAGTTCGGTGTGCTAAGTTTCGACGACGGAGATTCCATTTATTGCCAATTTGCGTTGTCCACTTTTTTATATGGCGATCGTTTATGTATAATTTGGGTAGTTCATCAAGTCAATGCGTGCGTTGTATTTCTCTTTCAATATATATTTTACCGTTGTTCGATTTTGCATTTAGAAAGCGTTGCTTTGAATAATTTTAAAACTACATATTTTTAATTGTCTTCTGTAATTTTGTTAGCCACATCGCTACCATTCAACGGTATATTCAATTTCAGGGGGCTCAGTTCCAGTCGGGCCGATTCCACCACCGCGGTCTAAGTCCGTAGTTCATGATGCTGGTACGTCTTCATCGTCTCAAGTTAAACCAAACATGTCTGGTTCGTTAAACGTCGGCACAGCGTATTTGCCGCAGCCATTCGGCACTTTTATTGTTTGGCTAGAAAAATTTGAAGATCATGTACGGTTTCCTGTGGGTAAGTGCACTGCAAATGTACGTAAGGTTTGCGTAACTGTGACTGCGCATTGCGCACAAACATAATTGGAATGATTGTTGACTCTTCTGCGATTCTACCCAGTCATAGGCCTTTACTTAAATTTAAGCGTTAACGTTAAATGTTAAGTAAAAGTGTAGGTAAAAATGTTCAGCACTCTCTGGGTCCCGACAGAGTGTGGTGCTTGAACCGGAGGGGCAAATCGAGTTTGGGGGGGCTTTGGCCGAGTTGTGCGCCCCACCCCCCCACCTTCCAAATAACGAACCCCAGATAAATGTATGACTAAACGCCAATCCACGACGCTTACATTTATGATGTGTTGTATCTTTTAGAAGAAATTGCAAAAGCAGTATTCAGTGCGGACGTAAACGTGTACGACCAACACGGAGCAAACGTGGTCTACTCTCCAGAGTTGCCAATAATGATTATATTCATTCATCCTATCGGTGAAGGCTTATATCGGCTTAAGAAAGTACAGTATCCGCAGACTACTAGCATGCCGGTTACGTTGAATTCGTCTGTCCAGGCAACAATGTTAAAGTAATTAAGTTTTTATTCATATCATTTTACGTTTTGTTGTTTCGAAATTGGATTTAAAATTGAATGCAGGCAATGCATAAATAAAGTGGTGGTGCTACAACGTAAATATCATGCTCAACAAAAAATTTAAAAATCTTTTAACATTGATGTGTGCCTTTGAGTAAAAATATTGATTCAGTTGTGTGCAGTGCACTACGTTAGTTCACATAACAGGAAGGCATGACAATATTGTTGCGGATAAAAAGTATAGCGCCACTTTTTACAGTTTTCTTCCTGGTCAGAAATAGATATAGCGTATATACTTTGGTTTGAACATTGGAATCTTTCAAAGCAAGTTTTACCAACCTACGGACTTGCGGTTTAATTTTCTTTGCTCGCGATCAGTCGGGTCTAGAAATTGCTTTCAGCTAATAGATAATTTGTATATTAGCATAGTTTTTATATTAAATAATGCCTACAACCAGTGATCACGATGTCATTGGTATTGCTGGAGGCGGCAGTATTTTGTCGGAGGAGACTTCCACCTTAACTGATCAACCACAAACCCCAATGGACACGGCAGCAATTGATCACAATCAGGATTACGACGTCGAGGGTAATAATGATGCAAATGAATTAAAAGGGGACTATGCGAACTTATTACGGTCTAGAACACTCTATGTAACTAATCTTAAATATCATGGTCTTAATAACTTAACGTGCGTAGAAGTGCTGAACGCTGTTAATAAGGTTTTCACTGTCCAGGGCGGTGAGAAGTTTAGTAATAGTGTTAAAATTATTTTCCCATCCAAGGACATTGCATCTATAGCAGCAGGTAAATCAATTAAAATTGGGGACTCGGAGGTAATTCTAGAAATTCCTCGCGACGCAACATTGCAATCTCCTTTTATTGTTCGAACTTTACATCTATATGGCGTCCCCTTTGAAGTTCCGGATAAAGCGCTACAGTCGTTCTTAGCTGCTCAAAATATTCAGTGCTTGCAACCTGGTCGTTTCATCAAGCATCGAGGAAGTGAATACATCTCAAGTGGTCGAAGTTTCTTAGTCCAGATCCGCCGCGACTATAAAATACCTCCTCGGCTCCAATGGTGCGATCCTCATTTTAGGCGCGGATATATTATAATTCGGGCATGGTACCCGGGTATGGGTCGGTATTGCAAATCATGTTATAAATTTGGACATGAACAATTAGATTGTGTTGATTTTCCTGCTTTGAACAACACTGAAGTGGACACGAACTCAGCTAAACAACAACAAGAAGAGCAAGAACCCAAACAACAGTCACAACAACAGCAGCAACAGAAACAACAAATACAACAACAACAATTACAACAACAACGGCAACAAATGAAAGCCGGGATAGACAAGGATCGCAGCAAGTTAAATACAAACAAGCAGTTTCTTGATATCAGTAACTTTATTATGGGGTTAATCAAAAATATTCAGTCCAGCATTAACAATGATATTATTGTGAGAGAACCATTAGCTTTAGTCATCAATGGAAAGCTGGATTTGACTAAACTGCCAGAATCCGGGAAATCTTTTCTCAATTTTTCTGCTTGGTATAGATATTTGCATTTGAAACGATCGATGTCTCCGCCATTTCACCCTGAGGGTGAAGACGTTAAAACATTTTTTGATTCGAAACATCCAAGCAATTATCGTCTTTCGAATTTCCATGTTGACAATCCAGTATCTGTTTGGGGCGAGTCTTTCTCATCTCCTGAAAAATTTGTCGCAGTGTGGAAGGCGAGATTCAGTGGTCGCAAAGATATCGAAGAGAAGGTTTGGGGAACAGACGATCCTAAATCAATAAAATTTTTACATAGTCAGATAGTTTGGCCGGGCACAACGTTACATTATCTGTGTATCGTTTTCGAATTAATTTATACGATTTGTTTTGCACGAGCACAACAATGTGATGTGATTGGGCGCACACTATTGTCAACAGAGGGTCTATTGGTTGAGACTGTACCTGGGCCGGGGCCTTGGAGCTGCGGCCGTGGACACTCTGATAATCGAGCTCAAAATAGAGTTACCTGGCGTCCTGGCAGTTTAAACTTAAATGGTGACTGTCAGACTCTTGTGCGAGAACACATTATGTTACGAAAGGTGAGAACAGTAAGCACATCGTCTGATATACTTTCTCGCGTTACAGGTGTTAAGCGGTTGTATGAAGAGTCAGATGTGATTAGTGGCAAAAAGCCAAACATTGCAATGTGAACGTGCATTTTTTTTTGTTTTACATGCCTTAAATTGATATGAAAGAGAGTCAATATGGATCTGCCAAATTTCTTTTCTTTTTCCAGTTTAAATTGCAGATCCATTAAGCATTTTCGAAAAGTGTCGATAGTTTTTGAAAGGATAAAAGATTTGGATTTGATTTGTCTGCAAGAGACACATTTTAAAAACAATTGGGATGCAGAGATTTTTGATAGAATTTTCTCACGCAATTTTAAAATATTTCACAGTTTCGCAAGCGAGGAGAATAGTAAAACAGGGGTAACGGTCCTTATAAATAGGACAGCTCCTGTTGGTCAAATTGAAAACATTTTTAATATTCAGGGTAGGGCGGTCACGATTGCTTTTAGTATTGGCTCTCTTTCTTTTTTCTTAATTGGTGTTTATGCTCCCGCGAACGGCGAGCAGCGAGTAGTTTTTTTTCAACCAGCTGATGCAACAAGTGCAAAATTCGTTTTGGTTTGATTATAAATGTGTTATTATGTTGGGTGATTTTAACTTAGTTGAGGACCCGGTTTTGGACCGATCACGGCCGTCATATGATCAGCAGCAAGGCCTGAGAGAGCTTTATTGTTTGAAGGAACTGTTGGTGATATCTGATGTTTTTAGGGAGACACATCCAAATAAAAACGACTTTTTTACTTTTCTTTCAGACATTCATGGAAGTCAGTCTCGTATAGATCGGATTTATATGCCGGCTTTTTTACAACCGGGCGCTTTGTGTACCGCTCGCTCAGTGAACAAGACAGATCATAGGTTGTTTAGAGTTAAGATTCGCTTACCTAATTTAAAGAGAGGGAAAGGATACTATAAGATGAATACAATGCTTTTGGGTGAAGTCGGCGTACAGACCTTTGTTTTAACGCGGCTCAAACATTTAATGAACATTTCCACAGGGTTTTCTATGATGTGGGAAGTATTTAAGGCTGATGTTAAAACCTTCTTTGTAAAGTTGGGTAAAAATAAAGCTAAGGAACGCGACATGTTGAGGAAATCATTAGAGAGCCAAGTTATTAATGTACAAATGCTGATAGGACAGTATCCAAACAATCCGAATCTCAGATCGGGTCTTAAAAAGCTAAAAAATCAAATCGAATTATTGAATGCATTTTATATTGCTTCTTGCAGGCATAATACGTACTACGGTAGTGAGGTAAATGACAACGCCTCTTTAGCAACAGTCAAGTCTCTTCAACGTAAGAACTGGGAAGCCAGGCATATAAGCTCGATCGAAAGGTCTGATGGCACGTTAGTAACAGACTCAGATGCAGTTCTAGGTGAAATTACTGAGCAGTATTCCAACGTATTCAGATCGGAAGGGATAAGCGGAGAAGATCTCACTTTTTTTCTGGCACAAAATGGTCTTTCCAAGTTGAGTGAGGTGGAAAAAAATACTTTAGAGGGACCCATTACGTCAGTTGAAATAGCGAGCGCTATTAAATCTATGCAGGGTAAAAAGACGCCGGGATACGATGGTATTCCTGTTGAATTCTATTGGCTGTTTTGTGGAATATTATCTGAATTTTTGTGTAAAATGTATAACGCGTTCTTGGATGATTTTAAGCTCAATTTCTCCGCATATGATGGTGTTATTACCCTATTATATAAAGGGAATGGAAGGAAAACGTGTCGCGATAATTGGCGGCCAATTACGTTGCTGAATATAGATTATAAGATTTTTACGAAAGTTTTGGCAAAAAGATTAGAATCGGTCATGAAATCTTTAGTCCACCCGGATCAGACAAGCTCGGTTCCCGACAGAATTATCCAAGACAGTGTTGCACATGTCATGTCTGTTATTCATTATGCCAATGAAAGCAACGCAAAGGCGTTGCTGCTATCAGTTGATCACAAAGCCGCTTTTGATTTGGTGGAGTGGTCATTTATTTTTGAGACACTTAGGGTCATGAATTTTGGCGAAAACTTTTTAAACATGATCAAATGTATTTATAAACCCGGATGTACAAGATCATCTGTTATAGTTAATGGTTTTAAGTCAGAATTTTTTCATGTTTTCCGTGGAATTCGACAAGGGTGTCCCTTATCGCCGTCATTATATGTCATAACAGCGGAAGTGGTAGCTCATTATCTTCGAATAACTTCAAGAATTTCGGGGATACCACTATACGGCATTAACACCCGAGTGACTAAGTTTGCCGACGACACTAATATTTTTCTAAGTAGGATTTCAGATATAAGTGTGGTTTTTGATGTTTTTTGAAAAATTTCAAAAGGCCTCTGGCAGCCGACTAAAGGAAACTAAAACACAGATACTATTAATGGGCGATCTAAGGAACGCACTTGTACCCCATCAATATGCACGCTTTATTGTTGAAAGAGTGAAAATTTATGGCTTTTGGTTTGATTCAAAGGGACTCGATGTTCCTGAAAATTGGATAAAGTGCTATGAAGCAATTGCAAGTCTTGAACAGCGAATACCGCCCCGAGGTATCTCTGTTTTTGGAAAAATCCATCTTGTTCACATATATTTTTTGTGTATGTTTAATTATTTGATAAAATTAGTAACACCCCCTGAGCAACTAGTGAAGGAAACTATCAATGTGGTTTATAAGTGGTTGTGGTACCCGTCCACCGCTAGTATTATTAGAAGGGATATCCTGTTTTTACAACCTAGTCACGGCGGGATAAATTTCCCAAATATTTTTGTCAGACTGAAAGTGAATCGTTTAATGTTTTATATTCGAATATTAAGAGGTACCGAAGTTGTGAGTTGGAAGAGATGTTTCGAACATTTCTTTCGGCAAGTTCAGTTTTCGACTAAACGTCAACTGAGACGCATTGATGTACCGGAGTTATATAAAGAGATACGGATTGCAATGATTGAGTCATCTTTTAAAATGGATGGAAATTTTTGTTGGTTTTTTGGCGAAAAGTTATCCTTAAAAACAGTGTCGGCAAATAAATTGTATAAAATGTGGATACACGCTGTGTATAAGGGACTCATGCATCCTAAACATGTTTTTTGGCGAGACGAGCTAGGAGTTGAACCTATTTTTGTCGAGCGATCATGGATATGGGCAAAAGCGAAATATGTTGACGGCTCTGCGCGAGACGTCCATTTTAGGTTAAGACACAAGTCATTGTATACTAATCACCGCACTAGTCATTTTACAGATGGGACAAATATATGTTCGTTTTGTTATTTGGATGGAATTGAAGTGCGGGAGGATAATGTTCATGTGTTTATTTATTGTTTGCGGGCGCAAGAAATTAGTTTTTTCATTACTCCCGTTTTGCAACAGGTAGCTGGAGTAAATGAAATAACGATTTCGGATTTAATTTTGGGACGAAATATTCACGACCCATTAAAGAGAATAGCTTTTAATTTCATCGTCCAACATGCACAATTGGCAATATGGAGTGCTCGATGTAAACTCGAGTTTAACAATGAAAATGTCTGTGTTGTTGATGTTTTTCAGGAAAATGTTTATAGAAATTTGTGCAAACTTAAGCTTTATCTAAAAGAAGAATGTTTTTTTAAGGTTTTTGGAACAATAACCCGACAGAATGATAGCATGCTGGGTTTTCGAATGTCTTTTTCTCAGCGTACCTGATTTGTAGTTTGTTTTGAAACTAGGTTTCTTGTGTGCTTTTTAACATATTTGCTCTGAATAATATCCTTGCAAGCAGAGTAGAATAATGGGTAATTTTCAAGGACCTTTGTTATGTTATGATAATATGTTGTTGCCTTCTTTGGTTTATATAATTGCTTTCGTTGATGTAAATGTGGTTTATCCTTTTAATAAAACCCGGGGTGTTCGGCAAACGAGCGCTTCGGACTTAAACTAACCTGTTTAAGTACACGATTTCGTTAAACATATTTTGGGCAACTACTTTAACAACTTGGCAGTGATCAGCACCCAGACCTCAAAGGCTTAAATTTGGCTAAAATAAAAGTTTACATGCGTTCAATGTTATTATTACGTGCTAGTGTTCGGTATAGTGCACTAATTATTCTAGCTGGAGGTTATAAGTTTTATGGATGGGCAACTATCCTTTATAAACGGCAAGTAAAGAGGTTTGCTGTTTAGGTATTAAATAATTCAGAACGTATTATATATCGGTAACATAAGCGATACGTCAACATTGTTGTATTTGGCGATTTCAAATTCTGTTTTGGGAACTGAGAAGAAAACCTTTTGGTTAAATTAAGAAAGTATTATCGAAGAAATATATATTTCTATTTACTTGGAGTAAACTGTGAGCAATATTTTATGTATGCTTGAGTGATAGAAAACGTCCTTTTGCATTATAACTAGTGCTAAGCTGGTACTGTAAGATACCAATACCTGGCGAGTAAGATGCACCAGAGTTGAAAATTACGGGTCGGATATCAAAAAATTGTCGAAGCCGGACTTGACGTCTAGGTTACACGAAAAACGATATTATTTTACTTTTTAGCAAATATTTATAAACAGGGTACAACTGGATATCCATTTCCAGTAAAAATCTATGTCCGTTTCCGCTATAGAAATACCGAAATTGTTATTTTTGTGCTCAAAATTAATCACGTATATAACTTTCAAATTTTTATTACACATATTCAGAAATTGGTCCATATGAAGTAAATATTACGAAAGTCATCCAAAATCTTAAACTTATCTGCATCCGTTATTTTCTCTTAATGTTTGTACAGAACCCGGTGTATATTTGCATATCTTAATTGTAGTGGCGGAGAAATAAAACATCATTGTAACTTAAAGCGTCAAAAATTTTGGTTTTAGGTCTATTTTTTAAGAAATCGACGCGTGTAAAGATAGGCTTAAATTTATGCTAATGCTGTGTTCACGTTATAACCGGGGCAGCTTGGGACATGTTTTGTCCCTGTTAAACATTGGGTGTCATTTTGTCTGTTTATAGACCCAATATATGTAAAAATTCGTGTTTGTCTGCGATTGTCATGTGTAAGTCACGTGTTCTTCAATATCTTATGATATTCGAGGTACTTATATTGTCTGCGAATATCATTTATATGATAATTATCAAATGTCTGGATACTTGACGTAACATAAGTCCCAAATTGTTCTCTTGAATATAATAGGATTTGTAGAATTTAAAATTAGGATTTTTGAATTATGAAGCTGTGGTTCTATAATCGATTTTGTGTCGGAAACGAGTTTCAGGCGTGTATTCAGTATTTTAAGGCACATGTGTGCCGCTGCTGTTGGACTTTTCTGTGATTTAATAGCACCCTAAGAATACGTAGCCCCGCTGAATATCATAATATATGATATTCTTTGTAATTTTATAATATAAATATGATACTAGCCTAAATTTCCCACAGTAATCACTTGACATACCGACCCTTGTACACATTGAACATTTGGGTGCGGTGGTTTGTAAATGCTAATGTGTGAGATTCGAGTTTTGTCTGTTGACTTGATACAAGACACCGAATTTTAACGCTGACGTCGAATCCACATTGGACAAACCGTGAACCGCTTGCCTCGGTTATAACGCGATTCTACGCTTAATATGCTTAGGAATATATACGCTTCATACTACTACGGCCTTTCTATACAATGGCCATAAATCCAGGCAATTTGCTCTCAAAAATTATACCATAACTTATAGCCAAACGCACCAAAGGATACAAAATTTTTGTAAACAATAAATTTCGCCACCTAAATTGCGGAAACCTCTGGCAAAAACTCTACCGGAGCTGGATTTTCGACTTGCGTCCTGTCGATGTTTAATACTACGAATTATTGACCCCTGTGCAAAAAACCATTCCCGTATTCTAGCGAAATATTGCAGAAGAAATACCCCTGGTATATGAATTTTTAAGGTCACAAGATCAGGGTGCAACCGGAATTCCGGTTCCGGTAGGGTAATCCGTTATTTTCACTATCCGCTTCCAGTAAGAAATGTGGTGTTTTTTCACCGGAATTTTCCGGTATTTTCGGTATTGAAAATTTTTTCTCATTCGAAAATTTAAGAAAAATTGACATATTATTCTAACTTATTGCTATACTCCATAATTTATCATATGTTTCCACCTACTGCATTTTTTTCAGGATTTTGGCATTCTAAATGGTGTGTTTACTTACAACACAGCATTAAAAGCGATAAAATAGCGCTTAAAAATGAATTTTTCGTAACAAATATTTTTATTTTCCGGTTCTAGTATTTTTTAACTTTCCGGTTCCGGTATTTTATATTTCCGGTTGCGCCCTGCCCAAGATCCTCCCTCGGAACCCAAAAATTCTTTTTGTCAAAAAGTTAAACAAATTATATACCATTCAACGCAATTTGTTGCGCTTGATGGATATTGTTATATTTCCCGCAATAGATTGGGTGCTAACGAGTTATGGCCAATGATTTGGCGCTGTCCCAAATCGTTGGCAGTGCCCCAAATGAGTTATTTGACCATACCTCGTTAGCCAGACGTCTGACTGCTGAAAAGTTTAACGCCGTTCAACTATGATTTGTTTAATTTTTTAAGTCCCTAGAAGGGACCTTGTGACTTTAAAACTTGAATTTCACCAATAAAGTTTGGGTGTGGAATGATCATGGAAGGTCATGAGAAGGTCAAATCTGCCAAAATTTTCAAAATCCAAACATTCTTCTGCAAACACCTGCTTTTGGGAGGATCCGCAAAGACGCAATAACTACTTAAACGTATTCTTTACCGAACCTAATCCAAAATATGGCTTTTGTTTTTTACATGGTCCCATGTAAAAATCAGGGGCGGTGAGTCTCTCAGTGGACTAGAATAGAGTAAGCTTAAGCTTTAGACAAACTTTTTTGCTTGGCTTAGGCTTAGGCTTAGGCTTAGGAATATGCTTATTCTTTACGCTTAGGTTTAGGCTTAGGCTTAGAGTTAGGCTTGGGAATATGCTTGATACTGTTCCGCCCCTGTTCTTTATATTGGCCTTCAATTGTATAGAACACGCTACGCACCCCGCACCCCCAATTTCCTGGTTAATATTCCAATTTCCCCGTTAATATATATACCAATATCTCAAAATGGCAATATCCTGGGTAATATCCTAATTTCTCAAAATTGCAATATATATCCCAGGTAATATCCCAATTTTCCTTAAGAAATCCTGATATCTTGGGAAAATCGGAGTCAGTTTATGCTGAGGTTTAGGTTCAGACTCAGGTTTAGGCTTAGCCTCAGTGTTAAGCTGAGCCCAGAAGTGTAGGTTTAAACTCATGTTTAGACTTAGGCTTGAATCTAAGCTTAGGCTAAGGTTTAGGTGTATGCTTGACGGGTAAATATAGAGACGATAGTTACGGGCTCAGGACTTCCTACGCTGTAAATATCAATGAGCTGATTTTAACTCAGAATGACTTGAATCACTAGAATTTTTAGTTCAATCAATTCATTGTGAGCTAATAAATCAACTCACCCAGAGTCAGCTCAACTCAGAGTGAGAATCAACTCAACTTACAGTGAGTTAGTTCAAAAATAAATAGCTCGCTAGCTCAATTGGTTAATGAACTCTTTGGAATTTACAGTTTAGCCAAATTTATACTTTTTTATTCCGCCGCACAAGAGATACTCGCCCGCATAAAAACATTGTCAAAATCCCAATTACCCAAAATCCCGAGCGAAAAAAGTAGCTCACAAATAAAAGTGCACGCCAAATACCCAATATCCCAATTTCCCGGATAATATCCCCATTTGCCAATATTCCAATTTCCTGGGCAGTATTTTTTCCCGGCCAATATCCCAATTTTTCATAATCCTGAATGAGGTTGCGCCCAAAATCGCAAATCAAACGCGTGGCAGTAATATTTGGATCGACTTTTATCCGAAGTATATATACTGCACGAATGAAACTGGAATGGCTTTCAAAAAATACTGTTGCGGTTGCGAATATGCGTAATTCATGCGTTAAGATTTCTGGTCGAATAACGAACGCCCATTTTTTAGTTTAAACGTACAGCGCTGTTTTTTGAATATATATTTTCCGAAATTAAACTTTGTCGCTTTAAAATCAAAATAATGAACAATTGAGGAAATCTTGTTTCACCACCGTACCGAATTCAACACAAAGCATATACTGTAGTGACCCAAATAAGAGGTGGGGACTGATATTTATTTGGCCTTTCCAGAGGTACCCCCTGTTATGCGGTTACGAACTGTTATTTATTTTCAACCCGCCCTCCTCCACCCTTCACTACTGATATATCAGGTATTACAATTATTCGTTGAATTAAACGTTTTTTGCCTTGCATCTAAAGCTTGAGCGATAATGCAAGGTTATATACCTTCAAAACTTAGAGTACGCTTTAACGTTTCGAACTCAAGCTTTTTGGTTTATGCGCTACAATTAGAAATAATTGACATCTATGGACTTTAATTAGGGTTTAGCGACTCTACAGGTTTACGGACTCTTATTAGGTATACGGACTCCTATTGATTGGGACTAAAAATGGTGACCCCAGCTTATTACCTCCCTCTTATTCGGGTCACTACAGTATATCACCTTACGGCCCGACACGGGACACTTTATCTTACTAGCATTATTGCGGAGAGTTTTGAATGCAATTATTAGCACGACGGCCATCATATATAGTTTTACTGTTGAGCAAAAGAAGCAGTAAACACCACAGTGCAACCCCAAAGGTGAAAAATACCGGTAGCTTTTCGGGAATTGAAGCAACATTTTAGCTAATAAAACGTCGAAATCGCTTAATTAAACCGTCAAAATCGCTTATTTTAAAATAGTTTATGAATTAGATATTGTCGAAATGATTATTTTGACCTCCGATTTCACAGTACAAGAAAAGGGCTATAAGCGTAGCACGTTATAAAGATCGGACGATAATCGAGTCAACCAATAAATATATTTTTCGTTTACAATAGTGTTCATGAAAAATTTAATGGTATTTTCAAGTTGGTCGCGTGGTTGACACGGTTAAATTAATTGTCAGGGATGTCATGAAATATGAATTTTTATCCCCACCACACCCCGCGAATAGTTTCCATGGGGATCCCCATGGGTCCGACAAACTTTCTGACATGGTGGACGTCATGTAGGTTGTGATACAGCTGTGCTAACAATGTGTAATCATTAAATAAGCATACGTTAAGGCTTTATGACACATGATTAACATGCTTAACATACATTGCCAATTGTCATTTGTCATTTTTTTGATTGTGCCTTGATTCCTTGAAGCGAGGATAAAACCTCATGTAATCGTGCAAATTTCTGCAGTGAGAACCCGCAGTTGTAATTTGCACGTGCAATTTCGTCACAGAAAGAACTTGCAGCTGCAACTTGTAACTGCAAGTTTTAGTCATAACACTGAAAACGCATAATGACATGTTAGGTTCTCGCAGACAAAAATCTTTATCACAGCAATGCAACCCACGTGTAGGCACCTCAACATAGTTTTGGTGAGCAGTGGCGTGCGTCACTTCGTATTAGAAAGTGCGGATCCGATTGGTTAAACATAACATCCTTAGTATTGAACCAATAACAGGCTTATTTGTTTACTTTGTATCTTGAAAGTTTTTACTATGATTTTTGATTGATCAACTTAATTAGCACAGTTGTAGCAACGGTCAAAACAGTGATGAATTTTATCAAAATTTGAACAGAAATTTCCGTAGTGGCTCTATAAAGTATTGCATTCAATGAACACTTGTGTGCTCCATGTAAGCGGTTGCTCCGTGAAAGAAGTTACCGCCGGATCTTCACTTTTCTCTATACAACTATATTTGCGCAGGCCCAATGCTGGATACTCTTTAACATGCATTATAATGAAAGCAAATTATGTATGTAGAGAATCTAAGTGACGCTTGGTAATGAACGCATCTCACCGTGGACAACTAACGAGACGTAGAACAATCTAGTCAATAAATTTATGTATAACATTGTATATTCCAGAGTATGTATGTTGAAATTTTTAACCCCATGCAGTTTGGGTATCCCCGCCAATTTTGAATTTATCCCCTCCACATCCCATCCTGCACCGCATGAGGATCCCCATAGAGACCCACATCCCCCCGACATCCCTGCTAATTGTACGTGTATTATAACTTGGCTAGGGGAATGAATAATTTAAACGCGGGGCTCATATCTTGTGCTGTATTTAAGTGCTACTATATGTAATTCGACCTTGTATTCTTAATCATGTTTCATTTCTCGTATTGTGTAGTGATATGCGATTCGTAAACTTGATTTGTTAAAATAGCAGTTTGTGACATTCAGAACATTCGCATGATTCCGCTGAATCGATCATTGTTTCCCAGTAGCGACCATTTCCACACTGAATACGAACGGTTACCTATAAAATCAATTAGAATAGCGGTATTGAACAGAAAGTCATTTTAATTTGTTATTTTCTGCTGGCCTGTTTCTACACTAGCAACTAATATTAAATCAAAGATAGATGTATATATAACACAGTTTGTAAGATGATGCGATATTCAAAAATTTAATTGCATTTCAAGGGGTTAGGCAATATTTGCTGTGATCTTTAAACAATCAGTTTAGCCTTATAGCAGCACTTGGGATGTGAATGTAATGACATGGTGCATCACCCGAGCCTTTTTCAAAATCTTTCCCTACGCTCAATAGAGGGTGGAAAGAAGGCTTATCTTAACCGTTGAATAAAGCAACGATGTTTATCGTATTGCAGACGAAATTTTGCATTGCTTGTGCGTATGCCCATATGGGCCCATGTTACTTTATGGGACGTCCAGGTTTCTGATGGGTCTATAAAAGAGTAGGTTTAGGTTCTAGATTAAGATTTTTTGCTTAGGCTTAGGGTTAGGCTTAGGAATACGCTTAATCCGCTGTTACGCCCCTTAAAGCAACATTGGCCCCAATATGTGTGCAAAATTAAAATTGACTGTCATACCTCCTCTCTGATTGGAGACGCAGTATTATCAAATTAAGACACAATTATGGTAGATACAGCAGCAACTAAAATTGTGTAAGTGCCGCACTCTATCACACATGGTGCAACCGGAGGTCTGCTTCCGGCAGTAAATTTCTGCCGGAAATTCCGACAATTTCGGTATTGAAATAAAGTATTGTTTTACGATATTTATTTGTTTGATGTGTTTCTTTTTAACTTTTGGTACAGTTTTGAATAAAAAATATTGACGAGATTTCGAAACAAAATAAGTATGAAGCCAAAAGATTTATTAACAACATGGCAGATATTTAGTTAAAAATATCAAATTAAACATCATTTTAACAACCTAATTTCGCCTGACCTCCTGCTTCACCTGCGGCTGTGGGAAATTTTATTGAGCTCTGGCTTCGGTTCTTGTATTACTCACCTTCTTTTGCGCCCTGCTTTCTAGCATTACTTACTCTAGGTTTAACTGAATTAAAGGTTTGCAATATCTGTAAATAGCAGTCCTCTACTGAAAGTTTTAGCATCATAATTAGATGTAATTCAGGCAAACATACCGGTTTGGATTGTGTCATTCGACAACAAAATGAAACAGATGTAAAAATATGCTTGAAATTGATTCGACGAATTTTTGGAGTTGACGGTATTGACCAAGATAAGCAGTATCCGCGACACGCGTTGACCATAACTGTCGCTTCGCTCATACATCCTTCGGTAACAGGTGGCCGCACTATTTCTTCAACTCCTGTAGCAAACAATTTTGGAAACTGATATTTTTCTTTTACTTTTTCGCACTCCGCGCACTACATTTCAGAGCTGGTGTATCCATTTATATCAAACCGGTAGGTTGACCATCTACAGATAAGATACCGATCAGTGTGAGGGGGGGTATACTAGGTTGCACACCAATCCTTCGGTATTTAAATTTGTGCCGCTTTATTTATGTCGAATTAAAATTTTTGGTTTAAAAACTCATGATCAATGCCGAGTTCAGTGCCCCTACCTCGCTTCTAAGGCTACCGTTTTCCCATATGAGGCCTAAAATCCCACCGGCTCATCGAAAATTTAGACACTCTTGCAAAAATATACAGAACGTGGTCATTTCAACACATTCAAAGGCATTAAATGTTTCGATTGTATAGCAATGCGTCAAGGGCTATTTGATATCGTTGACAGGGCCTCGGTGCCGGCACAGTGGCATCGGTAAACTACAAAATACCTGGAATGATGACATAGTGTCTTTGGTTGATTATATGTATGGATAACATTCAAGTCCGTAGCCAGCTCACCTTGCTTGGGGGGCTGAAATTTTTTCAGGAAGGGCATTCAAGGGTTTTCAATGAGTTACAAGCAAGGTGGAAAATTCTCTAGGGGGCCAAAATTTTTCCAGGGGAGCTAAGCCGCCCCTGGCCCCCTCCTGGCTACGGACTCGGTGGTATTGGAGACCAGTAAAGGGGGCTCACGACGTCTAGTTTCAGTATAGCTTACGATATCGGACATGCTTTGTCTAACTAGTCTACAGCGTGTAAAAATAGTGTCTAATATTAAGACGTGACGAACAAATTTCAAAGCTGATGTCAGCCATAAAGTCACTTTCCACGCGCAAAAAATTATCTGTCATGATGATAAAGTAAGTGTCCATTGGCTCTATATCTTTAGATCAAACCTTTTTCTCATAAAGTATACCACCGTTAACTAAACAAATTAAATACACACGTAGTGCGCATTGCGCAGCGTTTAACAATTTATTTCATATATGCGGAGTGTACCACCTCCACAAGTCGTGAAACCGCCTCGGGCTCGAGTGTCAACCTCGTGTACGTAGCTGAATTGTCATGGTAAACATGTAGCGCCATAAAACAGGAATTTTAATACTACGTTGCAATTACTTTTCAGATGAAGTTCAAAATATTCATGCGTTAATGGGTTAAAAATACACGTAGAGAACAATAACAGAAACTTTTAACGTTTCAGATGACGCTTGACCGGCGGTAAAGTCCAAAAATCAGTTTGTATATACTAGTAATAATATGGTACTTTCATCGTAGTTAAAGACGTGCAAATCTTTATGGTTCCAACGGAATTCTGATTCCAGCTGAAATTGCGGCAAAACTTATGTTCTGATGCCGATTCCGGACACCTGTTATTGCTACGCCAGAATTCCGAGTTGTTCAGTATTGCGTCAACTATTTTAACATTTTGAGTTGAAGGACTGTTGAACAAAAGCAAAAGCTTTTCTGTGTTTTTTGCATGAACTAAATGAAACGTAGCCCTACATCATCTAAGGTCATATGCTTTAGGTAATGTTTTCGGCATTTTTAGCAAATAATGAAATGAGTACTGTAGTGACCCGAATAAGAGGGAGGGGCTGATATTTATTTGGCTTCTCCAGAGGGTACCCCCGTGTTATTTGGCTATGAACTGTTATATATTTTCAACCCATGCCCCACCACCCTTCGTTAACTGATATATATCCGGTATTGCAACTATTCGTTGAATTAAACGTTTATTGCTTTGCATCAAAAGCTTGTTACTTTCAAAACTTAAGTATGTTTTAAAGTTTCGAACTTAATTTTATTTGGTCCTGGAGTCATTTATCCGCTATAATTAGGGATAATTGACATTTATGGACTCTAATTAGGGTTTAGGGACTCTAATTCGCTTACGGTCTCTTATTAGGAATACGGACTCCTATTGATTGGGACTGAAAACGATAACCGCCTCTATTACCCTATCCCTCTTATTCGGGTCACCACAGTATCGAAACCAAAATTGGAAATCCGGTTCCGATTCCGACAAAAAAAATTTGAATTCCGACGCCAATTCCGATTACGAATAAATTTCATTCCGGGTGAAATCCTGCAAAACTTACCAACTTTGTGACATCCAGGAGCGGGTATGTCCTCTTGAGCATTGGTTGATGTGCTATACAATAATAGTGCAATTAAAACGTACAATACTGACATTAAACACACTGAATCATATTTTACAATTCTTGCATCCATCGAAAAGCTGCCGTTAAACACACGATTGATTAAATTGTTTCTTGGTTTCATGATTATTTTACTCCACAATCACAACTTAATTCAGTTGCTTCCACAGTTTTATTGGTTTATACCTTAGGCGTCGATTTTATTGCTTGCTGTATCTAACGACAAGTGTAAACAGTCAGTTTCGTTGCGAATTCAACGCATTTACGTATTAAAATCAGAATGGTACGCACAGGGGCTTGGTGATATTTATTTTAGACACATAAAAATGCTGCAAATAGAACCGTTAATATAACCATGGTTGATTGCGGGTTATAAAATTTTTTCAAGATAAAACAGTGCAAGATATTGTTAATAATAAAATACTCGCGGCAATAACCCTGTTTTGCCTAATTTTGTGCTCAGTATGTTAATATACTATACTTTAGTAAAAAGGGACTCTGGGATTCAGACGGGTTAAATATAAAGGCTGGTAAAATTCGCACTGATATGTCGACTCAGTGCTTAGTCTAAATATTAGCTTTCAAAGATCACTCCGTTGTGAAACCATAGTTATAAATTGGCTAGCAGTGTTTATATGCATAATTATATAGGTATGTGCCATTAATAGACCTCGTACGGTATATAAATCTTAACTTATTTATGCTCACGCTTTTTGCTCGAAACCTTTGCTTAAATGTCACAACCCCGAAACACATCTCATATCCCGTAACAAAATAAAAAGGACTTGCAGAGCTGATAACTAAATACGAAGGATATGAACATATCACATGGACTATCAAACTCATTTGGGAATACAAACTTAGTTGCCGCATAATTTCCAGTCGCCTAAATACAAAACTTAACTGTGTGATGATCGTCGAATTACATTTAATGCTATTCAAAACGGAACGGAAAGTAGTAGAATCACTAGTGTTACTTATCACAACCGGATAGCGGTACCTTTTTAATCATTAAGCACCTGAAACCAAGTTAGTTGCTTCCATATCAATTAAACACTATAGTTTCTATTTTCAGCGCAGTGGCGTTGTTTTGTAGCAATAAGCTATTTTTATCACGACAAATATAGCGTAAAACGTTTTACGATGAAATCTTTTGATAAGCTTATCAACCCATAAATTCCGGTATGAAGGCTAAGTACTACTACGTGATCGTAAAAGCTTCTTTTTTCGACATATCTCTGCAAAGTGGGCTGTGTGTCCAGCTATGTACGTCTTAACCCTTTCTCACATGAATATTTTCTATTTCCCCTGAGACCTACTTTTATGCTAGGATTCGAACTCCAGTGACTGGAGTGGGAGGCGTATACCATCACCACTCAGCTATAGGAGCTTGACGCTCGAGCCCGAGGGGGCTCTCACGTCTTGTGGTGATTTAGTACTATGTATACGTGTTGCAATTGTTAAACACGGTGCGATATATATTATTTAACGTATATACACTGCACTGAGTTGCCTATATGCAACTCAATGTGAGAAAGGGTTAAAAGGTAAATTATTTGGTGACAGCCGTAGCCTTCGTAACCGAGGAGAAATTCGCCTAAACCAACTCCAAACGCAGAAAACCGCAATTTGAGTGTCCATATTTTAAAGACGTTCGACAATATTTTAGTGACTCGAATAACAGAGAGGCAGGCAATAAGATGGGGTCCTCATTTTGAGTCCCAATCAATGGGAAACTGTATCCCTAATAAGAGACGGTACGCGGATGGAGTCTCTACAAGTGTTGTTTTAAGTTTACCCTGAATTGACAACTGCGATTTAATAAAGTCTAATAACCTTCGCTCGATTGACCCAGTGGAAATGACTGCCTACTAATAAGCCTAAGCCTAAACCTTATATAAGCTTCCCAGTCTCTAAAGTCACCACAGTTCCCCTGTTTAGCATTGCGCAGTCGATCAATGTCTTACTATAATTTATACTGCAATAATAAGATTACAAATACAACATGCTATCATCTAAAGTACTTGCTATCTTATTACATTTGCATGTTTCCTTAATGTACCTACCAACCTCGATCTTCTTTGGTAAGACTCCGAAGTAACTTTATAATTTTAGTTTTATTTACAAAAATACATCTATCGCTGTACGTCAGACAACTTTGCTGTGGCACAGATCTCCAAATTTTGGCAACGAATATAGCATTTCTGGCCAATGTATAGAACAGGGCCGGAACAGCAATGCAAGCATATTCCTAAGCCTAAGCCTACTGTATTGATCCGAATAAGAGGGGTGTAATCAGAGGGGGCTCCCCATTTTGAGTCCGAATCAATAGGAGTCCGTATTCCATATAAGAGTCCGTAAGCGGATAGAGTCCCTAAACCCTAGTAAGAATCCATAAATGTCAATTATCCCTAATTGTAGTGCATAAATGACACCAGGACCAAGCAAAGTTGAGTTCGAAACTTTCAAGCATACTTAAGTTTAAGAGTATATTCCTTAGTACAACCTTGCATTATCGTTCAAGTTTTTGATAAAACACAAATACAAGTATACTTCAGCGGATAGTTGTAATGCCGGATATATATCAGTAACGATGGACGGCGAAGGGCGGATTAACAATAAATAACAGTCCGTAACAGAATAATAGGGGGTACCTCTAGAGAGACCAAATAAATATCAGTCCCCCATTTTATTTTGGTCGCTACAGTATTGCCGAAGCGTACTTGTAAAATTTCGCCTGCGGCGTTGTTTTCATAATCTAGCGCAGATATATGGTACTGCTGTGGTAAGCAGTAGATTGAGCATATATACTGAAGTTTACGTTCTCGCTCACTTATTAAGATAATCAAATTACTATTTAATTAAGTATCAATATTAGATAATGATAAGCATACTGCGCACACTACAGAGCTGTCATACACCTAAAAAAGTGCATATGCCGGCTAAGGTAGCCACAAACATGCGGGGTGAACTCCGGCAAAAAATCTGCGAACAGGATTTGTAGTTTTATTGATATATGAAAAATGAACGTAATCAGAAGCTGGGTTCCGAACTAAACGAGGCATATATCTGCAATAAATGTTGCATTAAATAGAAACTGAAAAATCTCAAATAGATATAGCAATCAGTTTAAGATTGAAGAAGTATCTTCGCGCTCGAGTGCTTCCACTATATCTCGTGCGGTCGCCCATTTTAAAGTTTTCTGGATCCGTCACTGATTCTTGTGCGATAAATCAGCCTTCGCGATGACCGCAGCGTGTGAAAAACCAATTTCTTTCGGTTTTCAATACGTCCGGTTTCCAGTTGTGTCAGAACTGGAAACGGGTCCATTTTTATAGTGATAACATTTTGCATGCGAGCTAAATGGAAACAAAATTTTACGGAAATAATGGAAAGGCCCCTAGATTTCACAAAAAACCAAAATTGCTATAGGATTCTCACGAGTGCCACCAGTATAGTACACTGCAAAAAATGGTGAGTCAAATTAACTCTTTCCGAAATAGGCTCTATGGAACTACACAAAATGAGTCAATTTCGACTTCGCCAGAGTCAAACGTGCGACTCAGTGAGTCGAATTTGACTCTGGCAGAGTCGAATTTGGCTAAGTTTGTGTAATCCCATTGAACCTATTTCGGAGAGAATTAATCTGATTACCATTTTTTGCACTGTATAAATTGCGCTCCACCTCCCACATAAGAGCTCCCTGTGTTTGTATCAGTTATTATCATCCTGGCGATGTCACATTTCCCGCATCTGATAAACAAAAATGTTTATTAGCAGATTAAATAAGCTTGTAATAGTTTTAATTTTAAAAGGTACGAAAATGCTGCCGCTTTTCAAAATCCTCTCTCTCTCTCTCGATTCAAAGTCATCATACAGGCCAGCAACCGAACATAAGTACGCACGGCGGTAGGCATTTACCAATAATTATTTATTGAACTTTGAGCAATATTTCATTCTATCAGTTGGAATAAAGCTGGAAAATGTACATTTAGTGTTTTCAAACCAATGTGAAATGCTGTATACACTTTGTTGTTTTTATATGTTGAGCCGAGATGTTTTTACTTTATGCCACTAAACACTAGTTTTTATAAACAGGTCAATTGCACGCTGAGACCGAATACGGGATCCAATTGACCGAGCTAAAATGTGCGAGGTCTCTACAATTGGCAAAATTTGCAAAAATATTGTCTTATTTAGCTTTGCAATTCTTTGGAGGACTGTGATATTGGTTGACAGTAAAAATAAAACTTTAATAGCGTTTTAGCAGCTGATCCAGGTTCTTTCGGCGGCGGGGTCGGATCCGAATAAAACATACAGTTTGGCCGTTCGGGACGGTATATACAAGACAAGGGCTTTGCAAAAGAGCGCAGCGAGCAAGAAGTTCTGGCATCTGGTAATAGGAGCGGGTTTACTTAAGTCTGTACGAACCTCGTGTAGGTGACCGATGGCCGATGTTACTTTAAGTGGCGTAACCATACCATAGGCATATTCCTAATCCTACACCTAAGCTTAAGTCTAAGCCTCACTGTAAGGATCAGCCCGTAACTAAACCGAAGCCTAACCGAATCCTAAACATGAGCGAAAAAATAGTCTAAACCTTGAGCTTACTCCGTTATAGTCCCGCGAAACAATGATTTGTACCTCAAAGTAACATAGGACCAGTGAAATAGTGAAGGGAGGAAACTCCCGAGCAGCGGTGTATTTAGAAATTTCTAAATGAGGGGCCGTGCGGAATGTTAATGGAAAAAAAATCTGCGAGTAAATCAAGCGACAAGCCAAACCTCTTTTTATTACTAAACCTTAATGGAAAATGTCGGTTTTGATACTTGTAGTTGCATAGGCTGTCGGGGCCCTCCTCTGGAATCCGTCAATGCTCGCGAGCGAGAAACCAGGTGCAATGTTACAATATATAATTACGACACCAATTTTTAATTTTGCGTGGCTACGGTGAGACGATCGGATCCGTAAGTCCCCTACATCCGCCTTTGCAACGTTTTACAATGTTCTAAAAACGTCTCTGTTTAGACGGCGTAGCATGGGCTCAAATAAACTGTCTCAGTGTAGAATGGTGTAGTATGAGAGGGACCTGTTCTACATTCCTTTCAGAGGAGACTGCAACCACCATGCATCCCTCAATTTTTAGGTTTCCTAAGCGCGATAAATACCTACTGCTTCCACGCCCCTCCGTTAACCAGTTGTCATACTACTACGCCAAAAACACAGTCTAAATGCATTACATAAGAAAGTTTAGCTGGTCCAACAATTAAATGCTTAGAGTGTAGGGGTATGCGAGGGCGACAGCTCCCGTTCTGTTTTTAAGTACCTTCAAATAATTTAGATTTAGGTTCGATAGCACCTTAAAACCAAGGAAAAGTTTTTCAATTCGGGGAAGTTTTCCATCGTCAAAAACGCAAGAGTTCATCGGCACTTATTTTCTGTAAACTCATGGCTATTCCACTGGATTAAAAGCATGTCATGCATGCGATGTTGAAATAATTTGTATGTTGGCAAACACTTTGTTGCCTTCTATGCAAATTGCTAACAATGAAGAAATACAAATTATATATATTTTTATATATGCATATATATTATATAATTTACATATACATATATATATATACATATTCATAGTTACAGAAGACATGAGTATGACTTTACTCATGATGTAACTTACCATCTTGCAATAGGTATTACATTGTGCCCTATGACATTATACTTTGATATGTTAATAATATTTCCTTCAGGCTATAATGATAAATCCTTGAACGAAATCATTCGTTAGCATATCTTTCAATTAAACATTTATCGTTCGTTGCAATCGCACGTAAAAAGCAAGGTTTTTGTTGGAACAGGAGCCGTGGGCAGGCCTCCGGTTGTACCATACTGTAAACATATTGAACAATCGTTAACGTATTTTACAGAATATACAATATTATAACTTTTACGCAATTGAAAAGAGCTTATTAATTGTCAGATAGTGTTTAGTGCTTCAATGTCATCAACAATTCCACACATTCCACTAACTTCATCTTGCGCAACGATTAAACGCAAAAAATTATGCAACAAAAAATTGCGAAGACAAAAACGACTATTACAAATCACTAGAGATGAACCTGCAACGACCGTTCCACCTGTGACGACCATTCAACCTGCGACTCAAAACAATGTTAAGTCCAATTTTTCCTTGTTTATTCGTCAACCTTCTGTAGGGGAATACTTTCACTGCTAAGCAGAGAAGTGAATCAAGTAGTGTAAAATTTGTATAACAAGCCTTAGTGTTGATGAATAAAAACGTGGGTCAATTGTCAAAACTATGTATAGGCTACAAATTCAACTCCAAACGTCAGCATATTAATTATCAAGTTTTAGGTGAAACCAATCGCATCAATGCTTGCACACCAGTTGCCGCTGTTTATTCATCTGGCAAACAATTTGTTTCTTCGCGAAAAAGTTCGCCCACAAACGCCACAAGTTCAACGCCTGTTACTGAAGTTATCGACATTTGCAGTACAGATTCCGAGGGCTGCGGCGAAATTATTACTGATAACGTTTTGAAGTTGCAAAATACTCCAACCATCATAAACGTAATGACTGTGCCTGCTGACGAATATTCAGTCCGGTTGTCTTCATCGAATCTTGCGTTGCTGGAACTAATTGTGAGGGATGTAGACAAAACGCAGAGACTGCAAGCAGTCAGGTACAGTTCTGTTAGTTTAAATCAATTAAGCATGACACTATATACAATAACATTATTCAAATGGCACTTGAGCGGGGCTGAGCGCGTAGAAGCGCGCTCAACTCCCAAAAATTCACCTACCAAAAATTTTGGCGCTTCTTTCATTCAGGGAAAAGTCAACGAACCTGATTTTTGCGAAAATTTGGCCCATTGAAGATCGGGAGCGGAACGTTTTTCTGTGGGACTAGAATAAAGCAAGCTTAGCCTTTAGACTAATTTTTTTGCTTGGCTTGGGCTTAGGCTTAGGAATATGTTCATTGTTACGCTTAGGCTCAGGCTTATACTTAGGCTTAGGCTTTAGGCTTAGGCTTAGGAATATGCTTATAATACTGTTCCGCCCATGTTCTTTACGTTGGCCGAAAACTTCAACAAATTCGTGCTCAACTGTACTTGGAGATTTCAAAGTTGACTATATTCAGAGCAAAAAATTTTTAGATTTCTTCGAATTTTTAGAAAATTTTCTCTTGAAAATGGGCATCGTCCAAATCGTCGGAATGAGATCATTTTAAAACTGAGTTTTAGCCTGATATAATTACCACTAATGAACGAATTCCTCATGCCTTTATTTTAAAACAAAAATAAGTTTACGTGATTATATAAATGCTGGGGGCTTACCCCACGCCCACCCGTTTGCTTAATTGGGCAGAATGCAATAACCCAACTTTTTTGACTAAAAATTTGGCGATACAAAGCTAGGTATTTAAAAATTTATTTTGCCTTTTTTCGAGAGTGGAGCAATTGGATAAAGATTGAAACAAATTCTCGTAATATAGTCAAATTATGCATTTCTGAAATCCCCAGGGCGAGCTGATTACAAATACTAATATGTCAACGATTTTGCAATAACCATGTTTTCTGATTATGTTTTCTCCTACACCGAAGAAGGGCGGAAATTTTTTTGCTAATTTAGCGCGATCTGCAAAACGAATCAAATTATGGTCCCTATTGCTGCGAGGGGCGTTCCGTTTTCTTGCACGACTGCTATAGCGTAGGATTTCGTTTTAGAATAACTAAAATTATATACTTTTTAAATTTTAGACAATTTTTCGAACCGAACAATTTGTACCACAATTATGGCAAATACATTACATCAAGTGAAATGATTCCGTCGATTTTGACCGTTTTTATGATAGAGAAAGATCCGGAGGCACATAATTTCCGCGAGGTGTACAGGTACTTGCTTATTCGAAGGGCGGATCTAGCGGGAATATAGGCAACGTATCCTACACCGGAGTAATGCAAAATGAAAATTTTATATCTTAATTAGATTATAAAATGGCGCCTGACTTTTCGCTTGCTTTCCTTGCAAGTTTTTTTTTTCACATTTCACCTTAGAAATTCAGGCGTGTGAATAATCCGCTGGCACGTATGTCAAATTTTTCTGGTTCGCCACGTTCGCTCGTAAACGCTTTTGCCTTGACAACGATTTTATAATCTCCCTAAATGGTCTAGTTTTATGTGCAAGGTTTTTAGTTTTGTGAACTATGCGTCGTTCGGCAAATGAGCCTTTAAGCTAATTATTAGCTTAGTTTTAGGCTTTGGCTTAGGCTTAGAAATATGTTTGTTCTTAAGCTAAGTCCTTGGCTTAGGCTTAGGTTCTGGTTTACGGATATGCGTACAAACATTCTTACAATGTTACGACCATCGTCTATACATTGACCAGCAACTGAAAACACCCCAATTTCCTGCGTTTCGTGCGGACATATAGTAAATTTATACGCCGGATTCGCCTTTTCAGTATAAAGCAGGTCGTCACATCTGATGAAATTATTGTTTTCGGTAAAGTGCCGCCGTCGAAGTCAATGTTCGCTCAACCTGGAATTGGTGCACCAGGAAGTATTATTTTCACGTAAAAATTGCATGTGATCCCTCGCTGCTGGCTAGAAAATTGACGTTTATTTTTAGGTGTTCGTTTGAAAAATGCAGATTTCCATTAACTGTTGATTTCACGAAGATTATGCAACACGAAAAACACAGTCACAACGCCATTGTTCCAGAGTTTCGTTATGTGTGCGACGTACTTAACTGTCGGAAATTAAAATTTCGCCACTTATCGACATATCTGTGCCATGTTCAGGTAAAATTTCTGAAACTACTACAGTAGGTAAAATGGACTCTGCAAAAAATATATTACCGGCTAACAGTTCGCTCAAATTCTTTCACATGGGGGTCTAAAACGCAACTACGGCTCATTCGTTACTTTCGTTGTTTGTTTTCAGAAATCTCACATTTTGGATGTGCAATTGTCAAACGAAAAATCAGCTACAAAGTTTAAATGTTCATTGTGTCCGGAAAAAGCTGAAAAATCGCTCGCTGTTGCGATTCATTTTTTAAAATGTCACTCGTGCAACGTTAAAGAATGTTTGGTGTGCGGTTTGCGACACATTACCGTTCTTGGAGCAGAACGTTGTAAGCGCGTTGTTAGAACGTCACAGTGATGCGAAGTATATATATAAAAGAAATGCGGCCCATGTACAGAACAGGGCAGGAATGTTTTTCTGCGGGGCGGTAACAGAGTCGGCTTAAAGCTTCAGACTAACTTTTTTGTTTAGGCTTAGGCTTAGGAATAGGCTCATCCTTACGCTTAGGCTTACTGTAGTGACCCGAATAAGAGGGGGGACTGATATTTATTTGGCCTCTCCAGAGGGTACCCAGCCCTTGTTATTCGGTTACTTACTGTTATATATCCGGTACTGCAATTATCCGTTGAATTAAACGTTTATTTGTTTTGTGTCAATAGCTTGAGCGATAATACAAGGTTATACTTAGGAATGTACTTTTAAAATTTCAGTACGCTTTAATAAAGTTTTGAACTCAAATTATTTGGTCCTGGAGTCATTTATGCGCTACAATTAGGGTTAATTGCCATTTATGGACTCTTATTAGTGATACGGACTCCTATTGATTGGTACTCAAAATGGGAGCCCCCTCTGATTACACCCCTCTTATTCGGATCAATACAGTAGGCTTAGGCTTAGGAATATGCTTCTTCTGCTGTTCCGGCCCTGTTCTATACATTGGCCAGAAATGCTATATTCGTTGCCAAAATTTGGAGATCTGTGCCACAGCAAAGTTGTCTGACGTACAGCGATAGATGTATTTTTGTAAAAAAACTAAAATTATAAAGTTACTTCGGAGTCTTACCAAAGAAGATCGAGGTTGGTAGGTACATTAAGGAAACATGCAAATGTAATAAGATAGCAAGTACTTTAGATGATAGCATGTTGTATTTGTAATCTTATTATTGCAGTATAAATTATAGTAAGACATTGATCGACTGCCCAATGCTAAACAGGGGAACTGTGGTGAGTTTAGAGACTGGGAAGCTTGTATTAGGCTTAGGCTTAGGCTTATGTTTAGGCTTATGTTTAGCAGGCAGTCCTTTCTAGTGGGTGCAAAACACTGTTTAGTTAAAAAGTTTAACGATCATCAAAATCTTGCCCAGCTGAGGGCCGTAAGAGTAAGCAAGTTTCTAGACCTAGGCATCTATGTAAGTAAACGTGTAAGTAAAACCTAGACCTAAGCCTAAGTGTAACCTAAGTGTAACCTAAACAAAAAATAAGTTTAAACCTTGAGTTAACGTTATTGTAGTCCAGTGGAAGAACGATCCGCTTCGCAAAGTAATTCGGCGTTTACTCTAAATCGAAACTTTGACCAACAGAACAATCCAGCTAAAAATCCACAGTAGCAATATTAACCAATCAATATATGCAATAGTTGAACAGCCATCACTCTATTTATTCAGTGATTATAAAAAATGTGGTATCAACTTTGTGTTTTATGAAGGTGAAAGGCCCAGAAAAATTCATCAACGAATTATAAATCAAAATTCATAGAATAAGTCAGCGTATTTGTTTAGGTATTCCCACACAAAATAACTGGAATAAAATAGGCTTCGACCGGCGTTCGATTTAAGCCCTGGTTTTGATATAGGTTTAGGTTTAGTAGCTGGTTTAGGAAAAGGATGTGGTGGAAACTTTTGCTTACTACTCATTTATAGTGTAAGTTTAATTTATTAATTACATTTGAATTTTAGTCTGTATTTTGAATATTTCATGAAGCTTGTTAATTTAAGACGCAACTGCATGCTAATATAGGCCCATGTATAGCACAGGAGCCTCACGTTTCCAAGATGGAAAACATATGACCAGGAGTGCAGCGCAGCCACTCCTGTATGACTTCTAGGAATTCCGCTGGTTTGATAGGAACAACCACAAGCATAATTTTGGCTGGGAAAGTTTAGCCGTTCAAATTTTCCGATTTCCACATTTTCTAAACGAAACCTACGCTTCAAAATTTTTCTACCTAACCAAGGAAAACTGTACGTTTGAAATTTTCCATTTTCCCCGTTTTTCAATCCAAACAAAACCTACACATCAAATTTTCCCTGTCTAATCACGGAAAACCTATGCATTTTGAATTTGCCACTTTTTCTGTTTTCCAAACAAAGCCTTCGCTTCAGGTTTTCCCTACGAACCAAGTTAAAATTTGGCATTTAAATTTTCCACTTTTCCTGTTTTAACAAAATCTACGCTTCAGATTTTCACAACCTAATCAGGGTGTTCCTATACGTTTTAAATATTCCACTTTTGCCGTTTTCCAAAAAACCTACGCTTCACAATTTTCCCACCAAACCACGTAAAATCAGCTGTTCAAATACTCCACGTTTCCCGTTTTCCGAACCTCGAATTCACCTCTAACGTTCCTTACCGACCTTACCAACCAAAAGGAATTGTACACATAGGCTTGAATTTTCCACTTTTCCTGTTTTCCGAACCGAAACATTTCAATTTTCCAGCCGGACCAACCAAACTGTTCCTTCCCTACCAGACGTAGAGAAAGCCTATACGTTTAATTTTTCTCCTTTTCCCGTTTTCTAAAACTCGCTTACACCTTCAACTTTCCCTGCAAACCCAAAGGAATCATATACATACACTTGAAAGCTACCAAACCATTTCTACCCTACCGAACTACAGAAAACCTAAACATTTAATCTCTAACTTTCCCTACTGAACTAGACAATCTTCAGGCGCCTGATTTCCGTACTTTTTCCAGCCAAAATTATGCTTGTGATTTTTTCCACCAAACTAGCGGAATTCCTAGTCGTCATAGAGAAGTGGCTGCGATGCACTCCTGGTCAAAAGTTTTCCACCTTGCAAAATGGGAAGCCCCTGCACTATACATTAGCCCAAATAAAAGATGCACGAAAGGTAAATAGCAAACACTGACACATGCTAACAACGCTACATTCCAAATAAATGTCAGTCAATTGAACTACAATTTAACAATGATAAGAAGTGATTGATTATAAATAATTAGAAGTCCATGTTTTATGAAGACATCATCGAGTTGTATACTACTTCTGCGGCTACTTATTCATAACAAACCTTTGCCTCATGAGTAGAGTTGCAACATTTAAAAATATACCCGGACCCGGATTTTATGCACAAAAACCCGGACCCAGATTTTTTTGAACAAAATCCCGGATCCGGAACTGTTAATAAAGCAAACCAGGACTAGAACCCACAATTTTTAACAATGCAAACCCGGACCCGGATTTATATTCCGGGCAAACTCGGGTCCAGAATTTTTATAACTTAAAAACGGGCCATGATCCCAATATTTTCAAACATAAGAAAGATTTTATGTTCCCATCTATATTTTCGCAGCCAGTGTGTAAAATATTTATGGGCAGTTAAGCAATGCGAAGCGACTAATGTCATTCGCAAAAATTTATTTCAAGTAAATCATTAAGTAAAATGTCGAATTAATAAGTAAAATGAGACATGTCAGGTCTCTCCATCCCGACCATTCCAACCATTCCTAATTAAACATTCCTATTCGCAACCCAAGTATAGCTATTATATACGTAGGTGATTTATTACTCAAAGGTGAAGCCTGTTGACTACCTTTTTCATTCTGCAGTTTGCTTTTACATACGGCATACGATAGTGTTTTGTTTCTAATGCATTTGACACAGTTAGCGTTGGTTGTGCAACGATCTGATAAATTCTTTAATCTATTTAATATAGATACGAAGCAGATACTATTCAGATGTAGGCGCGAGATGTTAAAATCACAAAGTTTATTTTATTCCTGTTATTGTCCGGGTATTTTTGTGATACCCGGACATGGACCCGGATCCGGGCACGGAATTTCTTGAAGCGAAAACCCGGACCCGTAATTTTTTGGCGAAAATAGCCGAAATAACTGGAGCCGGAGGCAACGTTACTTGTGAGTTAATGTTGCTTTCAGAACCCGAATAAGAGGGGACTAATATTTATTTGACCTCTCCAGAGGGTACCCCTGTTATTTGGTTACGGACTGTTATTTATTTTTAACCCACGCTCCGCCATCTCTTCGATACTGAAATATATTCGGTATTGCAACTATCTGTTGAATTAAATGTTTATCTGTCTTGTGTCAATAGCTTGAACGATAATGCAAAGTTATACTTAGGAATGTACTTTCAAAACTTAAGTACGCTTTAAAGTTTCGAACTCAAACTAATTGGTCATGGAGAGTCATTTATGAGCTAAAATTAGGGATAATTGACATTTATTTACTGTAATTTGGGTTTAGGGACTCTATCCACTTACGGACTCTTGTTAGGGATACGGACTATTATTTATTTGGACTCAAAATGGGTACCACCTCTTATTCGGGTCATATATTCTAAAATCTAAGCCTGCACTTTTGCAGTCGCACCAGAGACCAGGACAGCCCTAAAAGTAACATGGGACCGCTGATGTGCAGTTTGTTTGAACAAGCTTATGTGAGGCTTATGTTTAGGCTTAGAAAATCATGCCTTTTACCGAAGCTCAGGCATAAGTGTAGGCTTTCGCAAAAACAGTTTACCTAAGCCTGAGTGTTAACCTCAAAATGTGGCGGTAAGTGTACTTCAGCCAAACTTTTTTTCTTGTCAAAATTAGTGTAACACAGTCAAAGCGATATCGCTTATTAATAGAGAATGTATATATAAATTAATACTGAATGCCAATCTGCTCTTGCATACTTCTCCCGAGTCCCGATAGTTTTCAAAATTTTCGGATTTTGGCACAACTTAGGCTTAGAATTAGGCTTTCGATTAAACTTTAGGTTTAGATTAACGGTTGCGGGGGAAGTGTACAAGTGTATGAATGTTGTTGCCATTTTCACAGACGATACCATCGTTGCCAGCTTCCACTCAAAGTATTTCACTTAAATGTTTTAGAAAAGCGTAAAAATATATATGTTTTTAAAACCAGTTAGTTCAGCAAGATTTTTTAAAAATGTAGATGCTTTATCATGCAAAGTTTGAGTAGAAGCTTTAATGATGTGATTACACGAGATGTACAACTCGAAACATTTGTTTCCGATGTATTGTTGTGGTAACAATAAATCGGAATTAAAAATTGGTTGGAGGTCCGACCCATCTTGCGCCAGACTGTGGTTGTCCAGCAGGTAATGTTGCACTCGAGTAAGGAATAACGTCTGGACCTTGTGGGCGACCTATCAACGGTCCTTGCGGTCTGTAGGGGCGTAGGTGAGGGCCAGGTGGTCCTGGTCCTCGCATCATGTGTGGTGGCAGTGGAGGACCAGGAAAGTTAGGGCCATTCGGTGGCATGCCTCCACGAACATATATTCCTCCGTTTCCGCCGTGCATCGGGAAGTGTCCTAGCGTGGCATATTTTGAATTTGGAGGATCTTGTGGATGCTGCTGTTGCTGTTGTTGCCCAACGTGTTTTTGGCTTCCAACTCCTGGTGGGCCCAAGCTGCCGCCATTATGCGGCGGAGTCATCGGCCCACCGCCGCCGGGAAGGTGTGTCTGAGGAGGTGGCAGGGCAAGCATAGGAACTGATCCTGGATGAGGTCCACGTGGAGATGGCGCACCTGGCAGACCCATTGGCGCTGCCATTATCGCTGGTCGTGGAGGTGCACCTGCGACGGGAATTACCGGTGATTGGCCACGTGCAACCGGTGCTCGGGGACGATTAGCCGTAGGACCCATTACTGCACCAGGCGGCGGCGGCGGCGGACCTATCCAACCTGGAGGAAAGCCGTACGGCTGCGAGCTGTGGCTGGGAGCCAAAGGAACACCTGAACGATAGCGTTCTAATTCGTTCTCAGTATCGAATATCATTACTGTAAACGGTGATCCAGGAACTTGCTCGCCAGCCCAACGGACTTCAATTTGATAGTCTCCAGGTTCTTTCGGATGATACCGACATAAGATAACACGTTCAGCGCGGTTTTCGCGAGTCATTTCAACGTTGAATGCACCTTAAATGTATCGGCATATGTTAATGGCGTAACAGTCGTGAGCATATTCTTAAGCCTAAGAGCATCAGCGTAAAGATAAGCCGCAAACTAAGCGCAGGCGTAAGCCTAAGCATAATATTTAGTCTATCGCATAAGCTTACTCTATTGAAGTCCTGCCGGAAAACGCTGCGTGGTTCAAATTATCATGGGCCGCTGTATAAGTTTACGGAGATTAAATAGTTTCACCTATTACAAAGCATTTTTAATAATTGCAACTTGTATATTTGACTGCATGCTCTTGATTTAACGTTATATCAGAAACACCCTCTGTACTGCTGCGAATCGTATTACCTGGGTTTATCTACAATCTTAGTTTCAGTTTAGGGTTAAGCTTGAGATTGCTGCTAATATTATAGACGCAGTGCGCGAAACTGGCTGAATTTACCTTTCGGTCCGCGAACACGAACAGTCAATTGTCCAGCTCCAGCGCCACTTGTGTCAACGTGGAATTCTGATTTGAACCGTGACAATATCCCTGGCTGAACACCGCTCCCGGACACTTTAACTTTTGATGGATCCGGAGGACTTGAGATGTATAATGCGTACGGGCTTCCTGAAAATGTGTACAAGTGTTTTCTATGGATGCAAATAAGCTTATATATTTGATCCAGCTAAAAATCACAGTCAACTTCGTTTACTGTAGCCAAATCAGTTTAACGTGCAATAATTCTATTCGTATAATGCAAATAAAACTATTGTTTCAAGTATCAGGTGGCTGGTTAAAATCATGGCCTGAAACTAAATCTCTGGTAAAATAGAAAATATAGTCCCAAAGGTACGGGTTAATGAATTGTCAGTTTACTGCACAAAACAAGTTTCGACCAATGCATAGAACAGGGCCGTAACAGTAGTATATAAGAATATTCCTAAGCCAAAGCCTAAGCCTAAGCGCAAAAATGAGTATAAACCTACACCTAAAACTAAGCCTAAGCAAAATAATACTTTTAAAGCTTAGGCTTATATTATGGCAATCCTGCAGAAAAACGTTCCGCCACTGATCTTTACAACGGACCCTAGTTTCTCACCTGGCACATGCAATTCCCCGTATTTAATGATCAAACTGTGTTTGCCGACTTCCTGAGGCTTAATATTTAACGCAAACGTTCCGTCTTTGTGATCGGCCAGCTCACACATGACAGGTTTGTTTGATGGTCCGATGCATTGAGCAGTCATTTTACCTGAAATTTTTGCATAATCATTTTGTATATCAGGTAAGATAACTAATATACTTAATAGTTTGTTGATGAAAAAATTCGCAAGAATATATATCAAAAGTGGACCCTTGTACACTTTCCTTCCGCACACTTAGGCTCACGCACAGTCTGTGCTTTACGGTTAGATCTAGGAAACCGCTTATCTATGCTTTACGTCTAGCCTAAGCCTTCGGCTTAGCATTTATCTAAGCTTTAAAGCTGCCCAAGCTTGATCCTAAGTGTAATAAACTGTCGAGAAAAGCGTACTAGAGCCGAATACTATTTACCACTTGACTCAGTGCGTGTGCTAAACACTTTGCTTGACCGGCTTTGACTGCAATAATTAAGACGTGGTACTTTATATATTACTGTTAAATATAAATTGAGACGTAAATCACGTATGACAGCTTCATATTCTGTTTCACCTGGGCCAGCTTTTCGAACATCAATTGTCGATTTAACATTTTCGCCAACAATGCCAGATTTGACCTCTTCCCAGGCAACATTAACTTTGCTTGCATCACCAGTTGAGACCGCAACGACCTGTAAAGGAACTGATTCTGATAAAGTCAAAATTGTCATTAAAATAGAACATATATCAAATGACTTTTGCTTCAATTCAGCATTTTCAACTACTAACAAAGGACAACCATCAACAGAATCAAAGTAATTGATAAACATCTTTGTTTTATATTTAGTCATAGTTTTAGTTCAAAGTGGTGTACCACATAGATACATGTACATTTCCTAGGTTCCAAACGACAGTGCGTTATAGAAGAAAGCTGGGGCTACGCCAGAGTGTAAACGGATAGAACAACAACAGGAAACGGATAATGATTAAAGCAACAAAAACTGAATACGAATATCAATTTATTTTAAGAAAGGAACAAGATCTATGTGCCACAGCGCGCGATTCAAGTCGAATTAATGCAACATTGTGTTATCCTAAAAACGAGCTTCCTATAATTAAATATTGCCTATATCTACTTGAAGAGAAAATATAAAATATGCAAGTGATTGCTACTGCAAAAATTAACAAATTAGTTTGCGGTTTCACTCACTTTATATGGAGATCCCGCCAGTGGGCTTTCATTCCAACTCACATGCAGATCATAGTTGCCTGAAACAAACTTTTTAGGTGTATACTTAGGCTTAGGTCTAACTTTTTCCAACGCCTAAGCATCAGCTTGCTAGGGAAATTGTACCATCTGTTAATTCCAACTCAAAGGTCCAGTGTTCTTTGCAGTTTTTTGAAATAAAGCTATAACAAAAATTGGTTTAAAATACATCCATCCTACCAGTGACTCGCTGCTTTTCACTCACGTCGGTAAAGATTTTCATTTGCGAATGTGAATTTTAAGTTTAAAGCGGTTCATTCTTATGCTACTGTGAGTGCTGCAATCAGCAATTCCTAGTAGATGAGGCAATGACTTTCAAAGGGGTCAAACAAAATTCTGCTGACAAAGAATTTTCTTCATTGCAGTTAAAACATTCATTCAGGGCAGAGAAGCTGTTCGTAGCAGTGGTGCTCCCCATTGTAGCTGCGGGCCTGTTTGCTGATCAGCAGGGTTCCAACCGGAACTAGATTTTGTCGGAAGCGGAACCGGAATCAAATTGGTCTGTCGGAACGGGAATCGGAATCAAATTTTAGTAATTGTATTAAAAAGTTAACCCTTTCACTCATATAGTATACTATGAACAACTAAATACAATAATGTACGAGCAATACACACACTGTGAGCAGTGTTTAACATTTATAACATATATGCGCAGTGCAAAATCTCCATATGACGTGAGAGCCTATTCGGGCTCGAGCTTCAAGCTCCTATAGCTCAGTGGTCGTCGTAAACACCTCCCACCCGTGAGACCGGGGATCGAATTTTACCTTGAAATTACATCTCATATGAAATTGAAAATATTCATGTGAGAAAGGGTTAATGAAACAATTCTTACTTAGTATCTATAACCATTTCACTCATAGAGTATACTATGAGCAACTAAATACAACAATGTACCAGCAATACATACACTGTGAGCAGTGTTTAACATTTATAACATATATGCACAGTGCAAAATCTCCACAAGACGTGAGAGCCTACTTGGGCTCGAGCGTCAAGCTCCTATAGTTCCGTGGTCATCGTAAACGCCTCCCACCCGTGACACCGGTGATCGTATTTTACCTTGAAATTTCATCTCATATGAAATTGACAATATTCATGTGAGAAAGGGTGAAAGGTGTATGACTTAACTTTTGTTGCAGTATGCCTGTTTCCACAAAGTGTTTAAAGTTTCAGTAAAATTGTTTATATAACTGACGGAATACGCGTAACAACTCGGAATATTTACTAAGAAACAACCAACAGAATAATTGCAAATCAACGAAACAAAACGAAACAAGCAAAATCTAAGTTGAATCATCTTAAAAACTCATAACTGATAAATCATTTGCCGGAATTTTAGCCGGAATCGGAATTCCGAGGAACCCTGCTGATCAGTTTGTGTTCAAAGGTCAGCAGTTTTTACCTGCCATCAATGGAGTATACGTTGCGCGATACACGTTGTTACCGAGATGAATTGATTTAACCGGAATGTCTGCGCGATGTCCTTGCAACTCAAGCGTTGGCTTTCCTGAAATTACAGAAGACGTCATAAAAAACGTTAAAAACGCTGGGAAAATTTAACAACTCCAAGCTTAATAATATACATAATACTTTCTCTTAATAGTTCCAGCCCTCGTCTACGCATGCACATGTCTGAATATTAAAACTAAGGGTTGCGCTTTACTTTACTGTGCCAGACGCCGCGGCGCGGCGCTGCACGCTGCTATGCGTTACTAACAAATATATAGGCAGAATCTATTAGGTGGAGTGAGGTGGTGCGCGGCGAGTACAGCGCAACCCTTACATTACCCTTCACATACACCATTAGATACACCTAATATTGATATCTGCGCATGACACAACGAGCATTTGTGCAATAATTTACCAGCTTCTGCTTCTGATCCATCAACAATAAATTCCGCTTCATGATTGACACGAGCTTCTCGTAACCCTTCGCCTCGGAGAACAATTCTGCTTGGATCGCGAATCAAAATTTCAGACGCTGTTTTGCTAGCAACTTTTGCTGTTCCGGATTTGTCGTAGAATTCTGAAACAGAAAAAGTTCAATATTGAACGCGGAATTTAAATAACGTTTGTAAAGCACGAGTACTTTAATAAACTGGCTGAACAGAAAATATTACAAAAATGTGATAACAGAACTTTTATATTTTTTTTCGTTTTGTAACAACGTTTTTTTCATAAATTGCCGTTTAAGCAAACAATAAATTATACTTCGCAGACACAGGACATGATGCAACTTTCACAATATTATGCATACACCTGGTAACTTTTTGAGGCGGAAGTGTGCTGGCTACTGATCCGAGTTTTAGCATTAATCTCCCGGATAATGAACTTCAGTGTTCAGCGCACTGAAGCTCTAAAACATTCAGTGTTCTTCATATTACCACATCAAAAGTTACCTAGCGTACGCATGATATTGTGGAAGTTGCATGATTGTCGTAAAAATTGAGTTCAAAAGAAGCCCTGTTGCACAACCCTAAATTGGAACCACATAATAAATTTTCTAAATCTGCAGTTGCCGCAGTTGAACTTGTTCAACATCTCCCAATATGTTTCCAAACTTTTGAATTTAAAACCAAAACTTGAAAACGTTGTTCAACTATGCGCAAACATCATTAGTCAAGTTAGTAAAGACAATTTTTATAAAGCAAGCATACCATGCTCTGCTTTCTCAGTTCCCATCCAATGATCTGCATGTCCATTCATTATTTGCCTATCTCTGGTTATTTCGATTTCATCTGAAACAATTATACTTTTCACAAAAGAAATCTACAGAAAACCTCGTTGCAAGAGGTGTGCCAACGGGACTCTGCCCTCTCTAGAAAGTTATCGCCTCCCTTTGAAGAATGTTAGCCCCGCGCCTTACAAGATGAGCTGGAAACGGTGCTAGAAAGAAATATATAAATAAATTCAAGCTTTTAACGCAAAATATTTTGCATATTCCATATTTACACTGAATATAGTTTTGTTTTAAATATAAATATTATTGACTTAAACTTAGCTTGAATAAATCGGACTTAGATGTATTTATCACAAACTAACGGGTGCTGGATGCTACACATATATAATGATATAATCACTGGATTAAGATTAATCAAGGTATAATCGTTAAATATTGGACCTATCGCGCTCCTACACATATATTTTTGCTGCGTCGGTCGGGCCAGATTAGAGATTCGTGTTTGCAGGGTCGGTCTGGAAAGCTTCAAGCTTATGCATGCTAAGATATCGCTGAGTCGATCGGACTGCTTCGAAGTTTTCGTTGGGTCGGTCGCAAAGCCGGGACAGCTTGGAGCTTAGGCGTAGGTTTATGCTTACGCTAAAGCTTATGCTCGGCTTTAGGCATAGACATTTCGCTTAATACAGTTTGGAGTTAGGTTGTTAATATTGAGTTTCGGCTGAGGCTAAGGCATATTCTTAGGCTTCGGCTTAGGTTAGACTTAAGAATTAGGTTTTTAGGCTTGTGTGAGTCTTAGGCTTAGTATTTAGGCTTAACCTTTAGTCTTTGGCTTCAGTTTGCTGTTAGGTTTTCCGACCCAAAAACATAGATTCGAAGGTGTCCCGAAAGTTCCGCAGTCCCAGCAAAAAATATAGGTGACTCCGGGCCTATTGCTGTCGCGTGGAAAACTGGACACCGCTCAAACTAACATTGGTCAAACGCATGGTGAAAAACATGGCTCACACAATGTTTTCCAATCAAAATTTTCATTTTCGATCCATTCGTCACGTGTCCCTTGAAGGCAAAGGCCTCTAGGCCGCGGCTTCACTGGTTCAACGTTGACTGGACATACAACAAAATTAAAAACACAGAAAGAAGCAAGCTTACCATCGCTTTCATGGTCACTTATATCGTCATTGTAGCGTCGATCCAAATAAGCGCTTCCGGGTTGCACAACTGCGGCTGCTCCTTGATACGTCGCAACTGCCTTTCTTCGTTCGGTCTCAGTTCGGACGGCCACTGCGCGCAACGGAGTTCGAGAAACTGGTTGCCCAAAAAATATTGGACGAATCGAATATTTGCCTAAACGAAATATAAACATGCAACGTTTCCACCAGATAAAAATGAATTCGAAATGTAACAAACCAAGCTCGTTCCGTGAACTTCTTTTCTTCACGGTTATGATTTAGAAATGTAAATAGTAAATATGCGAAATCTCCACCAAGCTATAATCAATCTTGAATCGTTTGATCTTCATTCATATATAAACATGTTGAGCTGACTGTGGGACTAGTGACCGCTTAGTTTCATTCTTCGATCCAATACCGCTGTTTCTCCATTAAGTACTTCTTAAAAACCAAGTTTTCAGCAACAGCTACTTCTCACCTTCTTTCATTGGTGTAAATGTAATGACAGGATCGTTCGGTAAATTATGTATAACGTTCACTGGAACAGTACGTTTTTCAGGATCTCTGACATCCGCTGTTATTAATTCCTTGTCGAGTCGTTCTAAAAAACAGCAAAACACAGTGTCAACAGTTTTTCAGTTGCCATGCTGTTTAAAACAACGTTCAATAGGTTTAAAATAGTAGGCATCTTGTCTTAAACAGCAAATTTTATTTCCTTAACGCATAAATTTATGACAAAAATTATATAGACTACATTATTGCCCGCTCACGTATGTTCAAGTACGAGTATTGTCGCCAATTGGTTACAGGTTAACTAAATTTATAACGAGTGATTAGCTTTGAAATTTAGCATATTTTTATATTTGACTTCATTGACTATCGTGCAGATTTTTACATCCGCATACTATGACCGTATTTTACTTTTTACCTATACTTGAAAACCTATTACTAACTGATGATAGTTGGTGCGCACAGTTGAGAATACATTCGGTAAAAACAAATTCTTTTAGCAATTTCACATACTTAAAATATCCTCGCCGATAGAAAAAACCAAAAGTGCAATGGTGCTAAATAGTGCGAAAAGTAGCAGCCGTTCATGTAAAATTATTTTCAATAAGTAATTTACAAATTGGACGAGACTATAAATCAAAGGATTAACCTACGATTCGCTATTCCGCAGCCTGAAGTATTCATTTTTAAATGGCATTTTTCTCCAACTGTCATTAAAATTGGTTTCAAATCACCGTCAGCGTTATCGTTGAGAACCATCTGAATGCGATCCAAATCGTAGATTTGCGGTTTAAACGGACTTCCTGTATAATATTTATGTTTATAAACGTTATCTTGATAATGTGTATACCAATAATATTTAATATCCTAGCGAATCACCGCTGTCAATCCGCAGATGTCAGTTTTTTGCATAGATTACTGTCCCCGATATAGATGCATTTCATAGTTTCAACATCCAGTATTAACCCTTTCACTCATAGAGAATGCTATGAGCAACTAAATACAAATAATACACGAACAATCCAAACACTATGAGCACTGCTTAACAATTATTCAAACGTACATGCGCAGTGCAAAATATCCACAACGCGTTGAAGCCCACTCGGGCTCGAGCGTCAAGCTCCTATAGCTCAGATTGATATGAAATTAAAAATATTCATGTGAGGAAGTGTTATATAAATAATAAAAATATTGTCAGTTAGTATCTTTAAATGTCATGTCATATATATATACTGAAAAAAAGAACTAAAGAGAGCAAACATAATAAAAAAACTAAAGGTGGAAATATACGTCAAGAGAAATAAATTAGGAAAAAATAACATCTAATTATTTCGCTTCTCATAAAACGACATTATCTCGGGTTCGAAGTAAGCGTTTGTAAAACTGGGATTACATTTGCGTTTATTTTATGCTTTTCGCGTTTTTCACTGAAGGCTCTTATAGGTACCTTTCAGTTCTTTTTGATTCCATTCAACACTGATGCGATGGATTCCAACTTCTGTCGGAATGTAACTAACGTCATATACACCAGATGATCGTTTTGTAACGTTCGCTTTGATGTTAGTAGTTGGGCCCTAAAGTGAAAACATTTCGCTTCATTTAAATATGTAAATAATGACCTATATTATCAAAACCGTATAGCATCAATCACTGGTTATCGACAGGTTTTTAAAATTGAAAAACTCATGCAGTTGCACGTCTCAAAATTGGCACAAAAGTAAAACAAATCTCATATGGGACAGAAAATGTGCTGAATTGAGTTTCGAATTTCAAAACACCTCTAATCAACTGATTATAGATTATACACACATTTGAGAATAAGAACCAACATCTCAAACATGGCCTAATTGATCAAAGAGCGAAAAAAGATAACTGGTTAAAATGATACTCAGAAAACTACACAAAGATACTGGTCTTTGGCTAAAAATGGCAACGAACCAACAAACAGTTTCTCGTTCATTTGAAATTCGCAAAACGTTTTGAAGCTTATTCCAAAAATCAAACTTTAAAGCTTAAAGCCCTTTAGTCTAGTAGGCTATGGCACAACAAGTAGTATATTTATATTCGTTTAGAATTATAATCTTTATATTCAAGCGGCAACATTTTAAATAATAACGTCAAAAAGAACTAACATTTATCAGCATTTTAATATCGCCCTTATGCGAGCCGGCATCAACGGTAAACGTGACTGATTTATTTACTGGGCCGTGTTCTAATCCAGGTCCGTACGCAATCGGTTCAGACGTTGGAGTCTTTGCTTTTGCTTCTGTACCGGCTCGCCCGATATGTTGAACTGCGTCGTGGACTTTGAATTTCAGCGGACTTCCTAAATATGGAAATAACTCAGCCCTTATACACTTGCGCCTCACAATTTCCGAGCAATTGTTGTTAGATTTTTGCATTACTCTGGCTAACTATTAGGCCTACACTTTAGGTTAAACTTAGATTTGCTTAAGTTCCCGGGAACAGCGTAGAAGTAAAGTACTAATAAAAGCTTGCTTAGTATTTACAACCCTGCTTAACAGATGTTTCAACTTTATGTTTCGTTACGTCTGAAATATGCTTTATCATCTTCACCTCTGTTGTGTGAAAAAATAAGGGTTTTTACATCAAATTTACTACTGTAGTGACCCGAATAAGAGGGGGAGGTAATAAGAGGGGTCCCCATTTTGAGTTCCAATCAATAAGAGTCCGTATTTCTAATAAGAGTCCGTAAGCGTATACAGTTCTTAAACCCTAATTAGAGTTCATAAATGTCAATTATGCCTAATTGTAGCGCAAAAAAGATTCACGGACCAAATAATTTGAATTCGAAACTTTAAAGCGTACTTAAATTTTGAAAGTATATTCATAAGTATAACCTTGCATTATCGCTCAAGCTATTGACACAAGACTAATATACGTTTAATTCAACGGATAATTGCAGTGCCGGATATATCAGTAACGAAGGGTGGCGGATAGTGGGTTAAAAATAAATGAGAGTCCGTAACCGAGTAACAAGTGGAGTGCCCTATGCAGAGGCCAAATAAATATCAGTCCCCCTTTTATTCGGGTCACTACAGTAGTTGAATAGCGTGCAGTATCTATGCTTACCTGCCGCTGAAGTTCGTAGTGCAATGTTAATTACATATTGTAGCCAGTAAAAGTGAACTGAATCCAATAACGGTGTTTCGCCGTACAGAGTTTTGTAAACTGAATTGAAAATCTTAGCAACGTGTGTGTTTCGTCTAAGGACTTCCATCACTAGCAATTTCGTTGTAGAAGCAAGCAGAAATTACTTTATAATGATCAAATAACCGTGACAATAGCTTAATTGTAACCTGTTATATTGTTTCCGTCAAAAGTTGCATTGAATGTGTGTTCTCCAACGACGGATGGTGTAAATCGTGCAAGCATGGTCGCTCCAGGATCAGTGGTACTTTCGACCAGTTGACACGGAACAGTATTTTGATTCGGATCGATAATGCTAACGCGTAAATCACCTTTACCAGCATTTGACAAATTCACTAAAATAAATTCGCGTTTACACACAGGCGTAGCCACGATTCCGGTTTGAAAGGCCCACACCAATTAGTTAACTATATAGCTTCGGTTTGGCATCGGCAAATTTTCAAAATAAGAATACCGGTACATTCGTAGTATACATTGTTTTGATTCTGAGTCTATTTGTCTCAGCTATAGCATTTAGTTATTAACAGTAAATATAGTTAATGTCATTTCACGGAGCTGTGGCGATCTTGACCTCCGGCTGGCTACGTTCCTGAGTTTACAATATAAAAATCGCTTTCGAAAAATTCAATTTAGCCAGTTATTATACATCAACCATGTGCCCAATTGCAACTGTTTCGCTAAGTTTGTCAATGAAGCTACTTTATGAACATTCTTAAACGACTAAACGTCGTTGGTGCCAGGCGAATCTAACAGACTTGAACGCAAGTGCGCTGAATCAAAAGACTTTGTTAACGCAACAATAAGCACATCTAACACCAAGATCAGAAAATGAGCTGGCAATGGAAATAGACGCCAAAAACTAATTAATTCAAAAGCGAAAGAGTCGCTGAAAATTTCGTCAAAATTACATCCTAACAAATCAAAACTTACACGGTATTGTTGCTCTGCGATTTACTGTAACATCGTCAAATTCTGCAATTTGAACACCTCCTGTTGTTGTGGAATCGTAAACGTAGCAATAAAACGGACTGCTTGGAATGGGTTCGTCCGCAAATGAAACGTCGATTTTGTGAGAACCTTAAAATTAAATTTATGGAAGTCAGTAACCAATCAGGATGGCTTTATTTAACAACTTATTTGGTTTGAAACTCAAGGTCCCCTGTTTTACGCCATCTTTCATCCAAATTTACTTGATTTATTTTATTTTACAACACAAAGCAAAAGTGTGTGATACTTGAAATAAGTGCCCATATTCTCAAATGCGTACAGTACCTATCACTAGTTAGTGAAAGGTTTGCAAACTGATGAATACCTGCATTAGCAGATCTCAAAATTTGCTTACATGTAGGGTATATAAATCGATTTCAAAAAATTGTGCTGAATTTCTGCTTATTTTCAAATTCGAAAGTTACAAAACCTACCACCAGCTGATGATTCGTGCTACCCACATTACCGGCGTAGGACATAAACTTTCAACCAAAATTATTATTTTCTAGTTTCTTCAACAGGTATGGTAGAGTAAACACAGTATGATAGGGAAGGGCGATGCCTCCCTGGCTGTGTCCCTGGATTGCCTGCCTATTGTGCTGCGTCATATTTAATATCTCATCAATAACGTTTATATTTAATGTTGAGTTGGTGCCTATACCATTCAAAACATTTACGTTTGGACTTAGTTTTGCGAAAAAACTTACCTATGGCTAAGCCTAAGCGTTATCCTAATCGTTTGCCTAAACCTAATCCTGAGTTTTAACCTTAAATGAGGAGAGAATGATTAGCAACACTTATGCAACAACTGTGTGCTTTTTGATATTTTGTAGCTTTAGAAGAAGTAAATTGGTATCAATTAGGTATCACTTTACCCGTTGTTATTGGCGTATATTGAACCCTGAAATTTCCGTCCTTCAGTTGATAACACCGAACTGGAACAGCATCACCATCCGGAGCTTAAACACAAAAAATAAATTACTTGACGTCTGACGTAAAGGTGTTTCGATTGGAAAAACATGGGCTAATTTTAGTTCGCTACATTAACTTTAAGGATTAAAAGTAAACGGATTGTGGAACTCAAATTGAAAAATAGTCAAACATTTTTCACTCAAGTCACAATTAACTAAAGAATTTGTGGTGTATGAATTTCAGCTTACGTAGCTTGAACACTAAATAGAAAGTCATGTGTAACCTAGAAACAGCATGATAAAAGGTTCTCATACTGGATCATCAAAAACAATATAAAAAGTACTTTACTACAAAAAATAAGCTTTTGTAATAATCTGCTTGGTGTGGGTGATTTCTTGAGCTACAGCTACTTCCCATCCTGCCTAGGGTCTGTCGAAATGGAGGGGTTCAGTGGGAGCGGCAGCCCCCCCCCACCCTTATATGGAAAGTAAAAACTCCCAATAACCCACTACTCTATAAATATGGTAGGGAACCTTTTGTGGGAGTGAAAGTAAACAAGTGCCCAAGCAACATAGAATTGAGTGATTGTAGTGCTTGCAAAACTTACATGTAACAATAACATTGCAATCTTGGCTGGTTGCACCAGCGGTGTATAACGTAAAATCGGTTGGTCGATTTAACGGTGTTCGCCGTAGTCCATCGCCACTGACTTTAATCTGTTAAACGCTACATTTCAATAAATAATGTTGCAGTGACAAAAAAACCAAATCCAGCAGCATATTTTCGCAGGTTCAATTTGGGTTTAATTTAAGTTTAATTCTATGAAATCCATCGAAATTGATTATTGTCTGTATTAATATAATTTTTCATTGCATTGCGAACCAAAAATATACCTTAGAAGCAACCAGCGAACGCGGAGTTTTCGCTGCAGTTGTTCTTGTTTCGCGTCTCCATTCGTCAGACTCTCTGACATCAGCTGCTGCCGCAATGTGGCGTTCATGTGAAATACGAGGATCACCGATTGCGGTTTCATGTTGATGCGGTGATACTGAAAAGCATAATTATTGTTCACTGTTCACGGGTGGTTCCGGAACGGGTTCATGGGGTGTCCGGGACCCGCCATTCGTATTACTCAAAAATTATCAAATATAAAATGAGAAAAATTGAACGGTAACCAGTCAAGCCTATGGATCAAAATATCGCACTATGCTGCTACTTGCAATCGAGCTCTTTTTACAAAAACAAAATTGCATGCGTTGTACTTGTGATACCTTCTTCCCAAGTGAAATTTTCGGGGACTGTTTTAGTTCACATTTTGGTGGACAATTTAGTAAAAACAACCTTCTGAAATAGCACGTCTGAGTATGTGGTGTATTTGAACACTTTAATTTTCATTCACTGAGGGTGTCATCTTCTACACATCCGCAATTTCAAGCGACTATAGGCAGGATATGAAGCTGTAGCCGCCCAAGCGCTGTTCCATCAATGGATTGCTCAGTGCGGGTGTTGGTTAGCGATAGCTCCCATCCTGCTTAGGGTAGCCTGAACTTGGTGGGGTCCAGCGGGACAGGAGCCCTACCAGAAGAACTCAATTAAAGAAAATTTTTGTATGTGGAGGATAAAGTAAAAGGTGCCCAATTAGTTAAGGCTCAGACACACCTGCCGACGCCATTATGTAGCCGTTCTCCGAATTCAACCACTTCGGAAACTAATTATCTACGTCACTGATAAGTATGAACAAGATTTTCTAGGCGACGAAACTTACGTTTGCCTTTTGACGCTTCATAAATGTTCTTTGTTGCAACGACAGAACCTGGCTGTTGTATGTCAACCTTCATCGGTGAACCTGAAAAGCGAAACGTGAACAGTTAATAAGTGTTGCAAGTTTCTTGTCTTGCAATTTTTACTTAAAATACAAGTATTATATTTAAACAAATACCAACACATACATCGTTGTCAACTCGTAGCGATCAACGAAATAGGTATCGGAGATGCGCTATACTTTTCTGTGCTACACGAAGCTGCACGCCACCACTCGTCGCGGCGTCGTTCACAGCCTCATAGAGCGCGCAGCACCCCGCTGTGCAAATAAAAGTAAACTAGTAATCCGTAGTTAAACACATGTGCCACTCTCTTAAAATACAATGTTCTGGCATATCAATCAAATCTGTGTTTAAGCCTTGAAACTTGATTGACAATTGTGCATTCAATTCTAATGTAAACTTTAAATTTTTCAACCTGTGTGGGTCCGGTAGAAATGATGGACCCCGGGTACCACAATACGCATAGAAGATACGCGTCCCAAATTAATGCCTATTTAAAACAATATACAAATTACATACTTTTTAAAATATACACGTGAAGCAAACATGCTTCGTGTTATAGAATAACAACACAAAGAAAAAGTACACAATAATCTATTTTCAGAATTTTTCACTTAGAAGTATAAAAGCAAATTTGCATATGGATATACAAAATCTGCTCGAACGTTGCTCAAAATACGCATGTGGGTTGTTCCAGCTTTAATATAGATTATAGATCGCGCCCCGTGTTTCATAACAATTGTTTTAACATGATGCGGGTGACCGTAAGCCATTAATAAAATAGAATGAATTCTTATAATTATAATTTTAACAGTTTTTGCAGCAAAGTGCTCCGTGTAATCAACATTTAACAATTAATTGTATTGAGTTAAAAAGTTTCCGTTAAGGCGAAAAACTAACCTGGCACAGGAACGCCATTAAAATGAACGGTGATAACATGCGTTATAGGCGCTGTAGGAACAAATTTGACACAAAATTTTGATGCTTGGCCTTCTTTGACAACTTCATTTGGAACATGCTCGTCGTCAGCTGAAATTGTGATTTCCATGTTGCCAGCGCCAGCGTTCGACACGTCAACTAAAATGTATAAACGCCGCTTTAAATGACAGACAAGATTAAATTTAATCGTTCATACAAACTACAAATTTGTAACTTTGTAATTCACCACTATATAATTCAAATAAATTCAAATTTAAAAGAAATTGCCGAAACGCAGGGTTTTGGCAACACGTGCCAACTGAACCGTTGATTTTGTGATCGATCTGCTTTATTATTCAAATAAAAATTACGAACGTAACAACGATTAGGCTAAACAGAGCAAACTTCCTTGCTCCGACTTTTGTATCCTGCTTTTTTTTGTTTCATATATCAACAATTCCGAGCAAAGTGCATACAGGGGATATGTATCTTTCGAAATCCCTGCACCAACAAAAACAATCTTTTACGCAGACTTTAGAATAAAAGTGCAGAAACTACTTCCTGCCATTATTCAAAAATGGCGCAAGCTTAAGCTTCATTGATAATTCTTCACACTAAAATTTCAGGCTGTGGTGCGAAAAACTTCACTTCGTATACAAAATAAAACAGATAATGAACTTATGTAAAGAAAAGGGGCGGAACAGTATTATAAGCATATTCTTAAGCCTAAATCTAAGCTTAAGCCTAAGCCTAAGCGTAAGACTGAGCATATTCCTAAGCCTAAGCCTAGCAAAAAATAGTCTAAAGCTTAAGCTTACACTTTTCTAGTCCCATAGAAAAACGTTCAGCACCTGATCTTTACATGGGTCGAAAATGCAACAAGTTTCGTATAAATTTATGCAACTTCACAATGCAGTGGGGGTGCGCCACGTATCGCCTTTTCTAACCCTTAATTATCGAACAACTTGGTTTTTCTATACCATCTATAATATAATTAAACCCATAACACATGCTAGACGTCTGCTTTGGAAACGGGACAGCGCTCATGTTAACCCTATAACGCTTTACGTACTTGGTATATTTCAAAAATTAAAGCCATCGACCATACTGTATTGACCCGAATAAGAGGGGGGTAATAAGAGGGGGTCCCAATTTTGAGTCCGAATCAATAGGAGTCCGTATCCCTAATAAGAGTCCGTAAGCGGATAGAGTCCCTTAACCCTAATTAGACTCCAGAAATGTCAATTACCCTAATTGTAGCGCATAAATGACTCCAGGACCAAATAATTTGAACTCGAAACTTTAAAACGTACTTAAATTTTAAAAGTACATTCTGAAGTATAACCTTGTATTATCACTCAAGCTATTGTCACAACACAAATAAACGTTTAATTCAATGGAAAATTGCAGTCCCGGATATATATCAGTACCGAAGGGCGGCGGAGCGCGTGTTAAAAATATATACCAGTCCGTAACCGAATAACAAAGGGGCGGGGGGTACCCTCTGGAGAGGCCAAATAAATATCAGCCCTCCCCTCTTATTCGGGTCACTACAGTATTGTGTTTAGCATCTATCACCAGTTAATAAAAGTTTCAAAACTAGTCATAATCCTCGGACATGATTGGTCCAATTTTTAACTGACAGAGATTGCGACCCGCAGCCGCTACAGTTCGCTTGTTTGAAAACCTATCACTAGCTGGCGATACTTGTTACATACTACTAAAAACATATCGCTCAGTGTACTAACTGTAAAATCTTGCTTCTTCGCCAACGAATCCATTTTCAACAGGCGATAAACGCATTCGCGATGCGTCATAGCATCTAACGTCAAACGGGGAATCATGGATTTTCACACCTCCATAGCTAAGGTGAATTCGATGCTTTCCTGAAACACAGTAAGTTTTCACAATTTTGGTCCTATTAATCTTTCAGTCTCGATATAGAGCATCTACCAGTTTACGTAGCTGCCAATTGTGCAACGTTTTAAACCATGTTTGTTCTTATCATTTTTCAAAAGGGGAAACGTATAATTTTAGATCTTTAAAAAGTGCTTAAGCAGCTTATTTATGTCATTTCTACGACACTTATTCTCTTTGGCAATGGTATATTTTGATAGTTAAATATGTATGAAAGTCGGTTGTAATTCTTTAGCTAAACGTTGCGAGTACAGAACAAAAAACTTCAACTAAAAAATTTTGAGCGCTACAACGTTGTGTGATGAATTTCAGCATTTATAGAATTCCTTCAATATATCATTGTTTTTTGTCTTTATTGAGCGAAGCGAAACTCCGAGCGAAGCTCGGAGTTTCGCGAAGAGTTTTATGTTTTGTACTTGGGGGTCGAAAGGTGGATGTCCGTCCGTCCGTCTGTCCGTCTGTCCGTCCGAAAAGAATCTCAGGAACGGCTGAACTGATTTTGATAAACTTTTTTTTGTTTGGAAGCCAATTATCGTGGGGTGTTAACCTCGCATTGGGGTTTTAAAATTGCAAGCCGTTTAGTAGCTACAGGCTAATTTGCATAATTAATTAAGCCTAAATTAGGACTTTCCATAATATTTCACTAATTATTACAGTTAGAAGCAATCTAATTTTAGTATTAAAGGGTTTTTGGGTGCGAGGAATTTGCGTACACTATTTACAAACCTCCAAAACGGATGATTGAGCAGTTAGCTAATAGATAATTTGCATATTCGTATGGGTTATAAGCCTAAATTAGGACTTTTTACAATATTTCAATAATTATTAAGGTTAAAAACAATATAATTTCAGCACTAAAGGGTTTTTAGGTGCATGGAATTTGAATAAATAGTTTACAAACATCCAAAACCGATAATTGAATAGTTAGCTAATACCTAATCTGCATATTAGCTTAATTAACAAGGCAAAACTATGACTTTTTAAATTATTTCAATAATTTTTAGTGTTCACTGAAGGTTTTTGGGTGCGAAGAATCTGAATAAATTGTTTACCAACGTCTAAAACCAATAATTGAGTAGTTAGCTAATAGATAATTTGCATATTTGCTTAATTGACGAGACAAAATTAGGACTTTTTAAATTATTCCGATAATTATTAGGGTGGCTGAAGGGTTTTTGCGTGCGAGGAATCAGAGGAAATTGCTTACAAACCTCCAAAACCGATAAATGAATAGTCAGCTAATAACTAATTTGCATATTACCTTAATTGCTTACGTGTGTTCGAGCTTCGCTCAATAAATGTAGTCCCACTACGACTGGTATTATGTTGAAAAAATACTTATATTTTAATTTCCAAACAAATACAAGCAGAATACGGTGAACAAAACTAAGGGTGGAGTATACTTGTGTCTGTCGCCGTCCGTCACCATACGGTATCGTACGTGATTAATTCACGTCACATACAGAGACGGCACCATGACTGACTTACCAACGTTAACTGGTGTGTACTCAACTTTTGCAGTTGATTCGGAAGTCAGCTCGACATCCGGTCTAACAGTACGGCCAGCAGAATCTAAATCAAGAAAATATAGTTCAAATTTTAAACTTACACAAAAGTGATCCTATATTCTTAGGTACAATAGAAAAGATTCACAAGTAAAAAAGGTCCGAACAAAATTCAAAACCATTGTACTTTTATAAATTCATTCACTTCGGAAAAATGATTGCAGTCACTGCTTAAAATTGTAAGTACTATTGGCTAGGTTTCTGAAATCTTACTTAAGTATTATCTTAAGTTATACTTAAGTGATTACTTAAGTCACCGACTTGAGTAATTACTTGACTTTTGAGCAAAAACAATCAAAATTGTCGTAACAACAAAGTTATAGCTTTGCTTCATATTAAGCAGACTCTATGACTATGCAATTTCAATAAAACCAATGTTAGTATGCCTCAACGGTTTCCTTGTAATATATCAAATTTAGTAAGCTACTTAAGTGTTAACTTAAGTACGCTTTTAAAACGACAAAATGGTTGAGTAATTACTGAGCACGTACTTAAGTAGTACTAAGTTGTACTTAAAGTAGGCTTTTGGAAACCCAGCCATTAATATTTGAGCAACTTCCGGATTCAGCTATAATACCAAATTCAACTGGCCCTTAGTCTGAGATGCAAATCGCCAAAATCTTGAACAAAACGACAATAATTACCTTCAATCTTGACATCCAACAAATGTGGATTAACAAACGTAGGCGCTCCGTGACCATTCGACTCAACAGTAAAATATACTGGCTCACTGATTGCAATGTATTGCTCTACGCCAGGGCCTGACGCAACAAGCAATTTCGGGTCAGTTATGTTGCACACAAATGGGCTTCCTAAAATAAACAAAATCCATAGTTACAATGCAAAGGTCAAACATGCCAGATGAATCTAAATAACAAAATATAACAAAGATATTTGAATCCGCCGATCACATGAATAATGTTTCGGGATAAATTTGCCACCTGCAGTTTCTACATGTCTCATTCGTGAAATAGTGCTGCTAAGTGTCCTGAAATATTGCTGTTATATATTGTTGATCAGGTGAAGTTTAACTTCTTGCAAGGCGTTTGGCACTAAAATTTGACATTCTAGAACACTGAAATTTGTATATACTTTGTTCAAGACTTTAAAATGTATGCCAAATTTAAATCAACTTCTTTTTATATAGTTTCAACACCTTGTCAGCTGTGGATTAAACTTTGGCAGGCAACGGATAAACACAATTGAAATCATCAATCAGTAAATGTAATGATGAGTTAATTATAAAGGCTGAACCAATCTATATAGCACCAAATCAGACGCTGTTGTATATTTTGCTAATTTCAACGAAAACGCAACAGATTAAAATTAGCACAGTTAAAAAGTTCAATTTTAATTGAGGCGCTGTTTGAATATCAACATACAGGGTTGTACACTGGAAATGGCTAAATGGGTAATGGTTAGTGGTTTACAAGGGTCTTGGATCCGTTGGCCATTAAGTCCCGGTAGGTCATAGGTCGCATATCGTTACCCATTCTCTTCTCTGATTGCACGTACCTGGAACAGACTCGTCGTTGAACAAGATCACAATTTCATGTGGGCCTATCTTTGTCGGTTCAAATGAAATATCGTAACGGTTTGTTTCTAAACTTTGTGCCACAGATTTAGTGTTGCCTCCGTCAACTAAAACCTCCAGTTTTCCAACGCCCGCATCGTTTGCATCGACTAAAATTGCACAGCGCAGTTATGACAGTAGCAAATGGAAGGCTCCAGTTTACAGAATTCTCAGAGTTCAGCATCACTATGGTTTAGGATTAGGCTCAGGCTTAGGCTTAGGGATTCGTATAAACGGTTCTGACAATTTGTGTAGTGAAATTTTTCATAGCTTTACAAAAACTGTATCATGCAGTGGCTGCGTTACGTTTTAAATATTATTAGTATTACACGTGTGAGGAGTGTAGAGAATTCTTAAAAATTAGCCTAAAACGAAAAATTTTCACAACTTTTCACATATATTTGCTAAAATTGGCAAATTAAAGATCATTTTAACCAGCTAATTTTGCTTCCAATCTGGCTTCACCTGCGGCTTCGGCAAATTTCGTCGACCGTCTGCGTGGGGCGGTATTTATTTAGCTCTAATTACAATCAGTCTTTTTGATATTATGATTACTTACTTTATTGTTGCTACCAGCCGTAACAAAATACCCCCGTACAATTCAAATTGCTCGGCACTCTGCTGCTCACATGTGATAATTTTTGACTCAATCAGCATTGCTACTCAACAGTAATATGTTGAAATCATTATGAGACAAAGAAAATCAATAGTCGCTTATTCTACTAACCTATAAAATGAACTGAATGTCCAATAATGTCGTCGTGAATATTTTCTACTTTGATGCGTTTCGCGTCGCAAACATCAAACATAAACGGACTGTCACCGACGTTGCAGCCTTCACCATCTTTGATATGTATCGTATGGTCACCTTAAAACAAATGCATTATCACTTCGATTTGGAATTTTTCATATTTAACCCCAATACTGCAATTAGCTTTATGCTTAGGCTTATGTTTGCCATATTTGTGATTTTGGTCTCTGAAGACTAACATACAAAACCTAACTAGCGAGTTGGCTCTTGCATGCTACCTCACAGTTCTCAAAATTTTAGATTTGGCATAACTTAGGTTTAGGCCTAAGCTCACGCTTAAGGTAGCTATCGGAAGTGTAGAACACCTGGGAACTGCAGAACACCAGCAATCATGGTTGTGGTTTTTGAACAGCTTCGAAGGAAACGCATATGATGCGCAAACAAACCAAAAAGACTAACCAACAACACGCGGTGTAAATTCAACAACGTAATCATTGCCAGATTTATTTACTCTTGAACGCTCAACTTTTTCATCTGGTCCTGAAATTGCAAAAAAACCAGTTAGCTAAATTTTAATATTTGGTTTCAAATTTAATAACTTTTCTAGTCAAAAAGTTAGCACTAGGTTCAGCATAAAACTACGCTTAAAGAACGCTAAAACATTTCGAACGCGAGAACAGTCACATAAGTTAATTATGGGAAACGAAAAAGCTCTAGTAAATACCACCAACAAACTGTGCTTTATAAAAATTTCAATACGATGAAAGGCAACGCTATTATTTATTTCCTAACAATTTATAATATGTACAAATTCTACTAAAAATATAGTCTAATATAAATAATCTATATTATTCAAGTGTCGTGATTTTAACTGCAAGGCGTTGCAAGCGTATTGTATTTGATAACACTTTTATCTTTGTACCCTCAAGATTCGGGCTTCAAACATTTGTTGTTAAATAGTAACGGCTACTAGGAATTTAGGAGGGTACAATCGGAGGTCTGCCTCCGGCTCCTTCACAAAATCGACTCCCGGCACCGGCTTCGACTGCGCTAGAATTTCTGCCTTAAGTTCTGGCAATTTCGGCAGTGAGTATTTCGCATAATATTATGAAATGTATTTGTTCCTTGCGTTTCGTCTTAACTTTTGGTACAATTATGAGGAAACAATTACTAACATTTCATAAAAAAATAAGCGTAAAACCAAAAGATCTGACAACACCCAATGGGGATCCACTGTTATTACCCCCTCATATTCGGGTCTCTACAGTAACAGCCTAATTTTGTCTCACCTTCAGCTACACCTCCGGCTCTGGCTCCGGTAAATTATGTTGTTGACCACCGGCCCCGATACCGGCTTCGGTATTTTCCACCTCCGGTTGCGCCCTGGGTGTTGGATGTCATGGTTATTTCATGCATACTCATGTATCTGAATTAACCCAAATATCCTGCGAACTCGACTCAAAATCCTGTCTAGAGGTGCAATTACCTCCGGTTCGATGTTGAATAAAATTGTAGTTATTTGAATCACGCAAAAAATCACCTGTAACAGTCACATCAAGCGGTCCGTGCAGCGTAGCATTGTCTGCAGTTGTAAACATGACCACTGCTGGTCGATTAACGCTATGTTGTTTTGGAACATGCAAAGAACGCAATCCAAAGCCAGGATTTGTAATCTCTTGAAGGTTTCCTTTTTGATACATTTCGCCACGTTTTTCGTCAAACGAACGCTCGTCGTCTTTTATTGTGCATATAAATGGATTCCCTGTAATTTTGGCAGCAGCAACAACTACAACTTTAACCAGTATTGTTTTTAGAATCAGAAACGTATAGAAGAAAAGAAATAAACGAAATATATTCCCTTCTGAAATTTCTGTAGACGCAAGAAAAGCGCTTTTAATAAACTTTAAAATAATGTTTTGCGTCACAGAGGTCAAAAAATGTTTTATACAAGAAATTATGCTCTCCCAAACTGAAATAATGGCTACGCCCTTGTTTAAAGCTGACTTAAAATGTTGCTTACTATTGAAAACTTACATTTTACCTGATTTCTGTTTATGCCTGTTTGGCTGTTTTATGGTGCAAACAAATTTGCTACGCCAAAACATTTGCAATTAGATTAATGCAATTGTGCTAAGAAAAACTAGTAATAGAATCGAACGTTTGCTATTATGGTCAGCTATAACTTCTCAAATCTCCAAGCAGACTGCACTCACAATTGAAAACGCAATGCTTCATTCGTCAACTTGAAATCCAGCGTTACTTTCAAGAAACAGGTCCGTAACTGGAGTTATGCCAGGAGGGCTTGGCTTCACTTGAAAAATGTTACCTTGCGTCACATTAGCAGGTAGCGCCGGCTACGGACCTGTCTAGAAAATTGTATTCTTGGTATTTCAACTGCATGCCTATCCTACAATTGTTTTGGTCACTTGAGCAGGTAGCGCCGGCTACGGGCCTCTGTCCAGAAAATTGGAACGGCAAAATTGGTAGGACAAAGTGTTTTTAAGGCAAGTTGTGCGAACAGAATTAACAGTATATACCTGGAACCGGTTCATCATTGAAATGAATGTTGACAGTGTACGGTCCAGTGCGAGTCGGTTGAAACGAAACCAAAAACGCCTTGTTTGCCTCTCCATACTGTTGAACGACGCTTGGGACTTCTTCGCGATCGACTCCAGTCACAGCAATTTTCAAGTCACCTTGGCCGGCGTTAGTGGCGTCAACTGGAACAAAATAGCTCATATAATATCAAAACCCTAATTCAAATGGTTCGAGCTTGCTACGTTCGTAATCTTGGAGAGCATTAATGGATCATCCACATTATAATGTCTACGCGGATGTAAAAATTGTCCAGTCTCTTCAATTTGACTGGGTGTACAAACAGCTTACTTGGAAGGCGCACAAAAAACCTTAGTGGCGTCAACTGGAACAAAATAGCTCATATAATATCAAAACCCTAATTCAAATGGTTCGTGCTTTTTTATATTTAATTAAAATTTTTGGTCTAATACGAAAGGAGGATATGATATCTAAATCTAATCCAGACCAGTAAACATATTTAGAAAATCATACCTGTAAACTCGACTGGAACATTAATGATCCCGGACGAAATTGTTGAAATTCGCATTGCTTTTGCATCGTACGTTTCGATGACAAACGGACTACCGGATAACGATGAACCATCGACAGAAACATGCAGTTTATGAGGACCTAAAGTATAACATTTTTGCAAAGTATAGTAAATCAATGTAAAAATTTGTGATTTTTTTACCAAACCTGGAAATTTGGTAACAAACGACAAACCAAATAGCTTTAACTGTATTCGCCAGATATTTCGGGGTTTCACTTTATATAGAATAACGGGTTGTATCCGGGTACAACAACCGGAGGGCTGCATTTGACTCAGGCATGAAATCAACTTCTGTACTCTGTATAATTTTTTATGGAGGTTTTGGCAATTTTAGCACTAGCATTTTTCGTACTTTATAAACGTTTTACATGCAGTAGGTTCTTTTGTCACTTTCGAGCAATTTTTAAAGTTTGCATTGTAGAGATTTCTTGAAAAGATGCTAAAACCCCTGAATAATTTTCTGTCCAACTACAGTTTGCTAATTTTGTTAAATATCAAATAGCCGTTCCACTGTTTCAACAAGATTTACCACCCTGTAGTTGTGCAAAAATAAAGTTTATTTCGAAAAAAAATCGTTTTACCAATATCTTTCGGTGTAAATTCCAGCCGGTAACCATCGCGAATTTCGTTAACATTTAATTCAACGTCTTTGTCGTATCCTGATGCTTCTTTCGGCCCCAAGGCATTGTGAGTCATGGAAAATTCAACTCGATTTCGTGGAAACATCAATGGCGCGAGTTCAAGAGTTGCTCGGCGATTAATTGGGTAAACTTTTGTTGTCGTTGCAGCACGAATCAGTTCGTTGTAGTTGTTTTCAAATGGAATCCGCGACTGTGATGAGCTGGACTCTTTCCATTGCCCGTACGATTCACGAGATGTTGCCGTTGCGGTATCAGAGCCTTCGCGTAATGTATGTCGGCTAAAATTAATCATAATTATCGTCACTAAAAAATAGCGAATGTTAAGAAACTTTAGGCGCAGGGTCGAAACTATACTTGTGAAGGAGTCGGCCGACACTTTAAGAGCATTTTTGCGTCGTGGAAATGTGGTTGCCTCTTGGTTACCTTCGCAAAGAACGTTGAATAACATATTCGTGGTTGCCAGCTATACGCCAATTGTTTTTCAGATCAAACTCACTGTCGGTGCTCTTCGTCGTGGTATGATTTTTCGTCTAGACTGCTTTTGAGAAATCGTTCCGATTCATGTTTATCCACAGCAGAGCGTTCGGGTGTCGGCGAAGGTGTGCGGTCACTGCGAGAAATTGGAACATACTTCATTGGTACGGTCGTTTCTCTTTTAGACTCGTCATCTTGAAATTTCGAACTGCCAAATCGTCGCTCCTTAAAGCCAATTAATCACTCAGTTGGTAACATATCGTTGAAATCACACCGGTTTATCGAAAAATATTTGTGAAATAATCACTGAGGTACGTGAATTCAAACTGATCACCGGACAGACACTTAGCCAGAACAGTCCCGTTGGGGTCAAACCATATTGCCAGCATTACAAAAATGTTTAGTGGTAAAATAACGTTTGGCTTGTTTTTCGCTTCGCTTAATCGTTTCTGTGAGTATACAAAACTAAAATTTTCATTTACATGCGTCAATTTTTTATTTCTTTTGATTACGGTTTGCCCAAATCCTTCCGCAATTGAAATCTTTTACTTCAGCTGATTTGAGTGTTCAAAAGCATGTAACATTTAAAATAAAAAAGTTTCAATATTAATTTCCACTTAGAATTGTGAAAAATAACTTTTTAAACGTATCAAAATACAGTAAATTTTATAGTTTGAACAACAAATACACCAGAAACCTCATGTGAGTCTTTGAAACGATTATAGCGATTCCAAGATGTGCCTGAAATTGCTTCGCTACTTTCACGTGTTTGTCCAGTTTCGGTAGTTGTTACAGTGTTCGATGAGAACGAAGCAACTCCTGTTGGCAATTGTTTCTGAAATATTTCGTTATGCTGCGTAAATGGATTACGCGCCAAATGTAGTCATGACTAGTATAAAACTCATCTGTGCTGATTTATTTTTTTATATCTGACAACATGTTTTCACATCTTTCATGCCGTTTTTAACCCTTTCCCATATGAATATTTTTATTTCATGCGAAATGTTATTTCAGGTTAGCATTCGAGCCGCTGAACTTTCGAGCCAATGTTACTTTAAGGGGCGTAACAGTATAGATTAAGCGTATTCGTAAGCCTAAGCCTAAGCATTGCAAAAATGAGTTCCTAAACCTAAGCCTAAGCGTAAGCCTAAGCAAAAAATGTAATCTAGAATGTAAACCAACTCTTTTATACACCCACCAGAAACCTGGACGCCTCTTAAAGTAACATGGGACAACTTTGGAATGGGAAGCTTTTGCCATTACCAGTCAGCTGTAAGACATCAACGCTCAAGACCTTGGAAGCGGTTATGTGTTTTGGTGATTTGGTAATGCTCGTTTGCGCAAGAATTGTTATATACTGTGCATTGTGCTTAGTGTAGTGCCCAATTTTGTAAATGACAATTTACGACACTCGAACATTTACCACCTGACATATGCAAAAGACTGCTGAAATCAGATCAAGAATATTGAATGGAACCAAGAATATTGAATGGAACCTTTAGAGCTATATAATAGTAATCTAAAAATTTAATCTAACATTGCGCTAGAAAGATATATACTAGCAATTGCTCTAACTTTTTTTCATCTCAAGCAACTCGGCTTGCCCACAACTTTAACTTTGCTGAATGTACTACTCACTTGGAATTCGCTCACAATCTTGTGTTTGCTTAGACAGTTCGAAATTCATTGCTTCTAATATACATCACGTCGGAAAAGGGTAATATGAAACAAAACGCTTTACCTGCTGAGAACCTTTTTCAAGCATAGCTTCGGTCAATGCCGCTAATCCCATTCGGTATTCTGGACCGTCTGTTGATTGCATCGTTGTGGTCGTAGTTTGCTTAATATATGATGCTGGCTGAAGTGTGATTTCAGACGACTCTTTGTAGCCTTCACCATCGGTTTTGCGTTCAAAACTCTGCAATATAAATACTAAATTGACTTTTATTTTCAAACCAACGATTCAATAGTATGACGCAGGACAGTAGCCAAATGGTAGCCTATAAAGCCAGTCCTCTAAAGAAAACTTTTACCACCGTAGAAAAGTTTGACCCGCTTGTAAGTACTGTGAATTGAACGCATGCCCCTTTTAATTATTTTGCCCCCACCGTAGCATTGATGAGTTGGCTACGGCTTGAACGGGTGACAAACTGCCAAAATCCAATTTATACCCGTCAAGTCACGCGCTAGGCTGAGTTGAGTTTAAAACTGTACTGAATAAGTAAAAGTCTGCCCCACTTACATCTCTGTCAGTCAAAGTATATCACAAGAAATGTTAATGTATTTCATCGTATCAGATGGAGGTTATGATCAGGTAAAGAAGAACACTAACAGATACTGAAAATTGCTAAAACTTAACCGAAAAACACAATTGTAAACCAACAGCTCAATTTTCCGATCCATACGTGCAAATTGCACATATAAAACTAACATGAAAGCAACAACAAAAACATGATTTATAAATTGTAGGACTTACGGTGTGAGCTGTCTTCCATGCATAGTCTCCAGACTCTAAAATGTAATAAATGTTAAATGCAAATTTTTCCAGCGTTTCATTCTTAACGTTCGAATAATTAAAATAGTCAATGCTTTTATAGCTGTTTGAATATAATACCTTAAAACAAAGTATTTTCGATTGCTTATATTAAATAGATTCACGGCTGGGGTTATAGCAGTAGCCTAACATTAAAATGCTGTATTTACCAAATGGAATTAACTAAATGCAATAAAAGTCTTAAACTTGCAATATATACTTCATTGCATTCCAATAAAAAATTTAAAACGCTATTCGCACACGCCCTAAACGTCAGACTGAGGGCCGCAACGTAGAAGCAAATGTAGGATTTTTCCGCGGTGGATAGTGAAGATATTATTAATATTGCTAATTATAGCGTGATACATTTTAATCTTTTCGGCCATTTGCAACGAACAGTTTCACTCCAGCTGCAAGTGATAACAGTGTATCAGGGAGCGCTGTTGGGGCTCTAACATCGGAACTTCACCCTCCTTGAAGGAATTGTCCAGCATTTTTAACACCTACTTTGAAGACGTTTCAGAATGTTACCCTTTTACAAAATCTTGGCTACGCTCAAATGTACGGCAGGTAAGTTTCTTGCTCCGCCTAAACGTGCCGGTAAACTGCCGTAATTAATTTATAAGCCAAATCACCTGCATCAAAACTTAAACTACGTTCACGTCTACTTGCATTACCTGACCACTTGTGTTGAACTGCACTTGTCGAATTATACATTCCTGATGTTTCATTCAACGGACGGTCATGAATATCAACTCGTACAGGGCAACCTGAGATGCAGCAATAATAAAGAGTTAATCATACCAACAATAATATATAGAACAAAACGGTTTAACTACAACACAAGAAGCTTTACATCTCTGTGATGTGCCAAATCAAATTTTTTACTAGCACCCGGAAGTTTGAAACAAACAGATTGCTCCCAATGTGTATATATATATGTCGTGCCGCAAACTGCTATTTGCTACAGTTAACAACTGTTAAATCCAAAACCACAATTGCTGTTCGGGGCAGCCCAAACTGACGTGTCTCAAACAGCTATTTGACCAGTTGACAACTGGGCTGTCCAATTGCGAATTAATGTTTAATGTAGCCTAAGACATGGCTGGAATGCAAACTAATTTTGGATGGATATTCCTGTTTGACTTTGATACGTCAAAACCTACCGAGAAATTTGTGTACCAAAACTTCTATACTTTCAGAACATGTTGTAATAAAGGTAAAGTAGTGATTCTGATTGCTCGAATTATTAATTGTACATTCAAGTTATATGTAAGTTTTCGTTTCCGAGTGCACTTGGCATTCCAGTAGAAGTTCATGGCAACCCTGAACAACAATTTGCGTTTGAGACGTATTAGTTCCCTGCTGGAACAAATAGGCGTATGGACTACGATTTAGGGTTGTGCTATACTTTTTAATTTTTAATGCCACCGGTGGCGCCGTCCATCATCCGTACGTACAGCACTGTCCGGATCCGTACTGGAGACGGACGGTAACGGATGGCGCCGGGCCCGTAGCCAAGGGCGGCCAGGGGGACTGAGCCCCCTTGACAAATTTTGGCCTCCAATTAGAAAATTTTCAACCTTGCTTGCAAATCATTAAAAACTCTTGAATGCACCTCATAAAACAAATTTAGCCCCCCCAGTACGGTGAGCTGGCTACGGGCCCGTAACCGTAAGGTACATATTACGCAAGAAATATCTCTAGGTCGTCAAGCAGAGAGCGAACCGTTACAGCTTGAGGCATGTTAGTTACAGGATTGCCTTGCGCAGTCCTTCATTGGCGAAAACTTTCAAAAACCACAGACAAGTTTTTAACATAAACAACAGTAAACTTTAAATAAACCATAAATACTCCCCATTCGGTGGCAGTTTATTTTACAAGTAAAAATTCACTGTAAAACAGTTTCCGCGAGACAATTATTTAGGGTAACCAGCAAAAATTATTATCCAATATATTCGCCATCCAAAGGAAAAAACAAACTTAGTCTCAGTAAATACTGTAATTGACAAAAACGAAATTATTACACCTCAGGCACTATTGCACAATTTACGAAATGTTAATTGCAAAAATTTCCAAGCGAACGTTATTGTGCAACATTTTTATTAAGCTAGTCTTGGAAACAAAACTGTGTTGTATCTGTACCTAGCATTTCGATAGTAGCATCCAGTAGTGTATCCAGAAATTTCTACAAGGGGGGTCGCGCGAAATATAACAGTGTAAAGAAACCGCGTGCGAATCAAACCAGAAGCTCAACGTCATTTTGGCGCTAAGCTGTTAGGCAAAAGGTTGGATATGATGCCGGGGAGCGCCCTTAGATCCGCAAATGATAGGCTGAGACTGCGTAAAATTATATATTCCGCTTAACATTTACAGTCTACATGGTACTGTTCCGGTTATAGATTGAAAATATACGGGACACGAACTGGGAGGCCGAAAGGTAGTTCGCATGGTAACAACGTGCGCGCGTGTCTGTTGATAAAAAGCACAGCACCTAAAGAGCATCTGATAATTATACAAATTTAGAAGTTTAACCAGTTTAATAAGTTTAATCAGTTTAATGTTCTGTGACTAATTTTTTGAGTCCTTTTATGATGTATAAATTTGCATGCGGCGCCCGCCGAATCGCACGACAATTCGCTTGGGATGCCTAACAGCACTGGAAAACCATTAATGGAATCAAAATGGTACAGCGCCACCCATACCATCCAAAATTATTGTGTCAACAGTTTACAGCTACAAATCAATTGTTTAAAATCAGTGTTAGCTGTTAATTTAAACTCTTAATTGCATTCAACTTTACCTTTAATTAGTTCGCCGTTAAATTGTACTTCGATCACGTACGTTCCTGGATGTTCAGGAATAAATGTGACCAGACACGTTCCAGACGATTCCATTTTAACGCGATGAGGCACTTTGCCTTGATTGATTGCGATTTGCAAGTCGCCTTTACCAGCATCGTTCGCGTTAACTAAAATATAACATCAATCGTAAATAAACGGGCCCATGTTAATTGTAAAGGTGTGAAAGTTGAAAAACACAGCCACCGGAGAATTTAGAACCTAGGACAGGTAAGCTTAGGCTTAGGCTGAGGATTAACCATATATCTGGGCTTGCGCTAAGGTCCTTAGGATTATACTTCGGTTTATTGTTAGGCTAGTGTGCACAATTTTTGGAATGTAAAAACAAAAAGAAGGTGCCTGCGTGTAGAGCATCGTTTTTAAATGCGTTAAATATGTTGCAAGAAATGATATGTAAAACAGTTTCACATGAAACAAAGTGCGCTTGTCTACTTTCCACCACGAAAAATCTAAGTTTAGGTTTTAGCTTAGCGTTAGACATTCTTACACTTAGGCTTATGTCTAGAAAAATAAAAAAACAGTAACAGTAATGTGGGAATACTTATGTTTTCAATAAATAAACACTAATATCGGAGGAGTAAACAAGAACCGAATAAAGTTCAAAGTTTACACTATTAGCTCAGTGACTCAAACGTGTATGATCAGGTGGCAGGGTGCAACCGGAATTATAAAATACCGGAACCGGAACCGGAAATAACAAATATTTGTTGCCGAAAAATTCATTTTTAAGCGCTATTTTATCGCTCTTAATTCTGTAAACACATCATTTAGAATGCCAAAGTCCTGAAACAAATGCAGTAGGTCGAAACATATGATAAATTATGGAATGTGACACAAATTGAAAATTTTGGTAATATACGCTCGGACAATTTTAGATTAATAAGTTCAAATAACATGCCAATTTTTCTTAAATTTTCGAATGAGAAAAATTTTCACTACCGAAAATACCAGGAAAATTCCCGTGAAAAAATACCGGATTTCTTACCGGTACCGGATAGTGAAAAATACCGGATTTCCCTACCGGAACCGGAATTCCGGTTGCACCCTGTCAGGTGGCTTTTGCGCATACAAATTGGACACAGGCAAATCAGCACAGGTGCAAAACGGCATTCAAAAATATGTGTTATAACCTTAGGTTGTGATATATTACCAAACAGGCGAAGCACATTTAAAACTGTTGCAATCTTAGTAAAAGCAGCCGGTTTAAACACGGTAAAGACTGGGTGCTATACGGCAGTGGGTTGGATTTGCATGTTAAGTGTAGAATTGTGAAAGTTTTCTCTCAGATATAAGTTAATTTTTTATAAAAATTTATACGTAGACTTGTTGGAAACTTTTGTAATGCAACATTATTTTCATGCGAAGCAACAGGTATCCTAGTGGACATGTGATTTCATTGAAACCGCAAGCCTATGTAGCGCTATTAATACAATATCGGAATGTCACAGATATGCGATTTTTCGCAGAAATCTGTAGCATACGCAATTGTGGTTCTGATTGTTTGTGTATCCGGCACGTAGCCAGAGGGCCGTCTGGCGGGTCTAAATTTACATCCAACTTTGGGGTCGCGGGGTTTAGCAAAATCATCTCTCTGAGCCCATGGAAACCGAAAACGTTTCATCACGATAGATCAATGTGGAAACTGTGAAACCTTACGAACACTTCACTCGCCGATTCTTCACAACTCGACCAATTCTTCGACTCCTGCTCGCCGAGACCCTTCCCAATTAAATATCCTGGCTAGGCTACATGCCTGCGTGGTAACTGCATTTCGCTCAGTTGTTGTTCATATTGCAATTTTAAAAATCAGTCATAGACACTATGACAGGTATCGAGACAATTCGTTGCTTGACAACTCGTAGTCTGACGTTTGCTTGGCCGCGACAATTCGTCGATCCTGCAACTAGTCTATCCGACAATTTAATGTACACTACTGATCGACCAGTAAGTAACAGCGTTGGCGGAAATTTCAGGCGACATGTTGTCGGGTAAACGACCTGGCAGGTCGACAAGCTGTCCGGGCTACAAGTTGTCGTGGTCACGGAAATGTCGAGGGGCGAAATGTCAAACTGCAAGCTGCCGGGCAACGAATTGCCGTATATTCACTAATGGAGCATCAATTAAACAAGGAATTTCGGCCAATGTATAGCACAGGGGCTTCCAGTTTTCCACGGTGGAAAACTTATAACCAGGAGTGCAGCGTAGCCACTCCTGTATGACGGCTAAATTTTCCGCTGATTTGGTAGGAAAATTAAAAAAATTTAATGCCTAGATTTTACCCTGGGTTGGTAGGGAAATCTGAAGCATAGGTTGTGGTTGAAAACGGGAAAAGTGGAAAATTCTAATGCCTAGATTTTTCCCCTGGGTTGGTAGGGAAATCTGAAGCATGGGTTTTGGTTGGAAAACGGGAAAAGTGTAAAATTCTAATGCCTAGATTTTCCCCTGGGTTGGTTGGGAAATCTGAAGCATGGGTTTTGGTTGGAAAACGGGAAAAGTGGAAAATTCGAATGCCTAGATTTTCCCCTGGGTTGGTAGGGAAAATCTGAAGCATAGGTTTTGGTTGGAAAACGGGAAAAGTGTAAAATTCTAATGCCTAGATTTTTCCCCTGGGTTGGTAGGGAAAGTCAGAAGCGTAGGTTTTGGTTGGAAAACAGGAAAAGTGGAAAATTGAAATGCCTAGATATTTTCTTGGTTAGCAAGAAATATCTGAAGCAAAGGTTTTGGTTGAAAAGCGGGAAAAGTGGAAAATGCAAGCGTAGGGCATAGGTTTTGGTTGGAAAACGGGAAAAGTGGAAAATTTTAATGCCTAGATTTTTGCCCTGGGTTGGTAGGGAAATCTGAAGCATAGGTTTTGGTTGGAAAACGGGAAAAGTGGAAAATTCCAATGCCTAGATTTTTATCCTGGGTTGGTAGGGAAAACCTGAAGCAAAGGTTTCGGTTGGAAAACGGGAAAAGTGGAAAATTCTAATGCCTAGATTTTTTCGCTGGGTTGGTAGGGAAAACCTGAAGCAAAGGTTTCGGTTGGAAAACGGGAAAAGTGTAAAATTCAAGCGTAAGGCATAGGTTTTGGTTGGAAAACGGGAAAAGTGGAAAATTTTAAAGCTTAGATTTACCCTGGCTTGGTAGGGAAAATTTGAAGTATAGATTTTGGCTGGAAAACGGGAAAAGTGGAAAATTTAAAGGCCTAGATTTACCTTAGGTTGGTAGGGAAAATATGAAGCATAGGTTTTGGTTGGAAAATGGGAAAAGTGGAAAATTTAAAGGCCTAGATTTACCTTAGGTTGGTAGGGAAAATCTGAAGCATAGGTTTTGGTTGGAAAACGGGAAAAGTGGAAAATTTAAAGGCCTAGATTTACCTTAGGTTGGTAGGGAAAATCTGAAGCATAGGTTTTGGTTGGAAAACGGAAAAAGTGGAAAATTTAAAGGCCTAGATTTACCTTCGGTTGGTAGGGAAAATCTGAAGCATGGGTTTTGGTTGGAAAATGGGAAAAGTGTAAAATTCTAATGCCTAGATTTTTCCCCTGGGTTGGTAGGGAAAGTCAGAAGCGTAGGTTTTGGTTGGAAAACAGGAAAAGTGGAAAATTGAAATGCCTAGATATTTTCTTGGTTAGCAAGAAATATCTGAAGCAAAGGTTTTGGTTGAAAAGCGGGAAAAGTGGAAAATGCAAGCGTAGGGCATAGGTTTTGGTTGGAAAACGGGAAAAGTGGAAAATTTTAATGCCTAGATTTTTGCCCTGGGTTGGTAGGGAAATCTGAAGCATAGGTTTTGGTTGGAAAACGGGAAAAGTGGAAAATTCCAATGCCTAGATTTTTATCCTGGGTTGATAGGGAAAACCTGAAGCAAAGGTTTCGGTTGGAAAACGGGAAAAGTGGAAAATTCTAATGCCTAGATTTTTTCGCTGGGTTGGTAGGGAAAACCTGAAGCAAAGGTTTCGGTTGGAAAACGGGAAAAGTGGAAAATTCAAGCGTAAGGCATAGGTTTTGGTTGGAAAACGGGAAAAGTGGAAAATTTTAAAGGTTAGATTTACCCTGGCTTGGTAGGGAAAATTTGAAGTATAGATTTTGGCTGGAAAACGGGAAAAGTGGAAAATTTAAAGGCCTAGATTTACCTTAGGTTGGTAGGGAAAATATGAAGCATTATGCTTCAAATTTTTCCTACCAACCCAGGAATAATGTCAGCTTTTAAAATTTCCACTTTTCCCGTTTTCCAAACAAACTTTTACACTACAGATTTTCCCTACCAACCAAGGGAAAATCAAGGCGTTCAAATTTTCCACTTTTCCCGTTTTCCAACCAAAACCTATGCTTCAAATTTTCCCTACCAACCCAGGAATAATGTAAGCTTTTAAATTTTCCACTTTTCCCGTTTTCCAAACAAACTTTACACTACAGATTTTCCCTACCGAACCAGGGAATATACAGGCTTATGAATTTTCCACTTTTCCACAGCAAAACCTATGCTCGCGATTTTTCCTACCAACCAGTGAAAAATCAGGTCGTCATACAGGAGTGGCTGCGATGCACTCCTGGTCGTAAGTTTTCCACCCTGGAAAAGTGGAAGCCCCTGATCTATACATGGGCCGGAATTTCCAACACGCAGTACCGCATATACCCATATTCCTGCTTAGAACTGAATACCAATGTATACAACACGTGGAGGGTTTCTTCAATTTTCTACCTCATTTTAAGACCGCGTCCTTACTATTTGATGCAAACTTTCGCCACCCCATGCGATCAACCTCGGATCTTGACCACCGAGAAATCATACATGAGCCACTGCAGTTTACGATATACGCAATTACAAGCATACCGTTTTCTTACCAATTAAAGATCACGGAACAAAACAAACTATAGCCTGCATTATGCGGCTATTTGATTTTGTATCAGAGAAGCAAGCAAATAAAAATAATCTCACATGCTTCAAACAAAGGCGTAGCCGGAATGATTTTACCGTTTAAATCCTTGTTTGGAATTTTTGTCCAGAGGTTTTTAATAACTATTTCTATTGGCAATAAAAAACCAAAGCCACTTTCGTTTATTCTCGTCTTTCCGAAATCATGGCTACACAAATGGAGTACGAGTAATTCTGCGCGAACAAAAAACTTACTTAACAGCGCTACAGGTAAAACTGCAGATGAATTGTCGTCATTAGATTCAGTTGTACGTGCCAAACTAGCAGCAGTAGGAATAACACGAGATTCTTCTTTATATGACTCATGATAACGCCTAATTTTCTGATCATCTCTAAATGAGCGAACGTCATGCGGTGATACAGGAGCGGTCATAAGTAGACCATCGCCGTGCCCGCTGCCAGGAGCGTCGCTATGCGTTACTAACACACCAGATTGAGACTTTGATCCAACCGCAGACTCAGGGCTAGTCACCCCAGAATCGATCCCAGTCTCGGGTGAACTGTACGGTTCAATGGAATCCAATGGAGGCGACGGTAACCGGGTGATCATTAAATTATTCGATTCATACAAAATTAAATTATCATTTCGAACCGTCGGGATTACAGGAAGACGCTTAGGGTTGGTATCGACCACAGGCTTTGCGTCTGGGTTCCGCATTTCACGAGAACTATCACCGTTCATTGGAGTTGTCGATATGTACTGATCTCGTTGATCATGTTGATAATGACTATGCTGGCTGCGGTGGGACATAACGAGTCACCTCTGAACGCGGAGTTGGAATTGTTTAGCAGCGATTGGTATATTTTATACTACATTATGTTTTTGTTTAATTATAGGTGCGCTTTATTTAACGTGAACAATGAACACGTGACTTTTTTTCGTCTTAGTTTAAAAACAGAAGCAAGCTAATGAGCTCTTGTACACATACCCCTCATACAGGCTTAGGTATATGCTTATGTTTAGGCTTACGTTGGAGGAAACGGCTTGCCTGAGCCAAACCTTTATCTCAGCATTTACCTATTTATAAGTCTAAGCTTAATCTTAATTTGAATGCGAATGGGAGTGTGCAAGAGGTGGCGAATCAACGAAAATAACGTATGGTTATATGTTTAGTCAAAAAACAGCAATGAATGAAAATAACCAAAATCATTTACGTTCGTTTTCAAAATTTAAGTTTCGCCCATTGTTACTAGAAAAAAATTGTTCCTGGCGTTTACAACTGTATCTGTAGTAACGAATTTTTAACTTTTTTTTACACAGTTCCTATTCAATTCAAATTACAGAATGGCGGTTGCACAGCCTTACAAGGCTTGTTTGCGGTGTGTTTATTGGTAGAATATCGAATACTGTCCTTTTACATTTTATAAGTCAAATTTTGCCAATCCAGGAAGCTAGAATGAGCAAAAAATTTGAAATTTTAACATTTAAACATCTTCGTTAAATTTTTGCTGCAACAAAATGTTTCTTTGCAATTTATAACAGATACTCACACTGGTTGGCAATGAACTTTGGCGACCTGGCTGCGCGTCTTTAATCTAACTTTACAAATATGACTGTATTATTGAGCTGTCATCCATAACAATTGTGATAAAAAAACTGAAATTCAAACATTTTAAAATCGAAATGTATTAATTAAAAAGTAAATGTCAAATAGTCATAAATTTAACTTATAAAACTTGATGAATGTCAAGGCTTCAATGCAATTGAAACTGGTTCATGTTTAGCATGCCGTTTTTAGACGACAAAGTGCCGTTGCTACAATACACGACTACAATTCTATTCAGAATTAGGAGTTTGTTCACGAAAAGTTTCATTTTCACACTGAAACGCAAGACATGAACGGCAAGGTGTAACCAAAGATCTGTTTCTGATAAAAACAGCTGTCCGTTTCCGTATCGTTATGAGACTACCGTAAATTTTGTCATTAATACGCTTACAGCGACTTGTAAATAATTTGAGTAGTTTCCGCTTTTCAAAATACATATGCTGCCACCTGCAGATCTAGAGGAAGCGTGGGGCGTACGCCAATCCCGAAAAAAATGTTTTTGTGATAAGGTAAACTCCCTTACTTTACAATTTTTGCCTTTCAGAAAATTGGCACATATATAGCATAGAGTTAAAAATTGCGTGTCGAACTTTGGCCAGGCCGCATCCAGTCCGACCTTTGAGGGTCGGCCGCTGTATGCTGCAACATTTTTGCGTAATCCAGCAATCTCAAGCGCATTCGCTATTGTATAAAATTTCAGATGTCAGATAAATATTTCATATTTTTCAAATGCATATAAGTTTCAGAAACATAAAACAGCTTTCCGACTTCTATACTTAAATATCTGTTTTCCGCTCCCGTTACTTTGTAACCAATATCTAGTAATATCGTTAACAATATTTTTACTATCCGTTCATACCTTGATAAATGGTAAATGTTTAAAGACCAGAACAAAGAAAACGAACGTAAATTCGATTCAAAGTTAGTGAGATACTATTATTAAACATGCGTTCACTCATTTTAAATTTTACTACTGATAACGCGATAAGCATTTTTTGAAAGGTTTGCTAATGTATTGATTAAATGACGCTGTACAAAATCTTTAAAGTTAACGCTAAGTTTTCTTTTACGCCCAGTTTCGTTTTAAAGCAATTACTCAAAAGTTGTCAGTAACTTATAAATGCAACATTAGATGAACTTCCCATTAACTGTATCTGATACGAAATCCCGGGATTCTTTCCTACAAGAGCCACACATGAGTAAAAATATTTTGCATTGAAACTGAATTCTAAGAGAGTGCGTATCTCGCTTTTCGCTCGGTAAAGACGAGCGACTACAGTGTAAATCTGAATCGTGTAGTTAAAGTGATAAGCGAAATCTGGGCCTGGGTTGAGTTGAAGTGCAATACATAAGATACAGTAAATGTCAGTAAAAAATAATGGCTGGGTTTCTGAAACCTTGGTTAAGTATAAATTTATACTAAGTATTTGCTCAGCGATTACTTAACCAATTTGATGTTTCTAAAACCGTACTTTAATTAAGTAAATACTTAACAATCTAACAGTTTATGAGGTAGTGCAAGCTATTATGCTTCTAGATTATTTTTCGCTGTGTCATTAAGATTGCAGATTCAATTGCGGAAGCGATGGAATGACCCCCCACATGCGCAGCAAAGCCAAGAAGCAGGACAGGCCGGATTCTCAATGTTGAGATCATAAAGTTTTAATGATTAACAGAATAAAGTTTTTTATAAAGAATAGTAATGTTTCTATCTTAAAATTTTAAAATTCCATTTGGTTTCTAGCCGCGTTGTTTGTTCCACCATTACATATCGCACCGTAGCTATGTGCATATCTCGGCTAGCGTCAGATACTGCACACCGATACCAAACTTACGGCCGTTTCAGAAATGTGGCCCAAAAATTTTTATAGCGTCGAAAGAAGTTTATTTTACAAATATTTTTCTTACTCCTTGATGAATATTTCTACAAGCAACTCCTGGTTGCGTGTCTGTATAGAATACTCTTTATTGCGTAAAGAAATTTCAATATAACAGCGATCCAGGACACAATACTTCGATTGAGAAACATAAATGTATATACTTTGTATTCTAACACGTTAAAACCTTATGGAACAATAGAAACTAACGAACATTAACTGACAGATGCCAAGTTTTTTTTAAATTTCAAAAACATCTAAAATATTTGAAGCTTAGAAATTCCTGCGCGTCATTTTTGTTCAGTGCAAACTGCAAACATCACTGCAAGCAAATACTTAAAGGCGTCAAGTTGCACTTGACAACAAACATCAAACATTGTGTCCTTGATGGGTTAAACTGCTGTAGACTGCTTGGTTGTACGGTATGCAACAGCAAAAAGACGTAAAAAAACAATTTCTCTAACAAACTTTACTGCCATGCAAAATTTTTAGACGGCACCACACATTTAGCTCTAAAATAACATTTTTAAACAAACATTTTTTTGGCTTTGAAACAGCTTGGTGGTTTTGTCTCTATTGTAGTTTAAAAACAAACCTTTTCCGCCGACCGCAAATACCGTAGGTAAACTGCGTTGAGATATAAACGAATTCTGAACGTGGAAGTAGAATATTTTATAATCCGAGCAGACTTTAATCTGTATTTTAAACGTAGTGTGCGAATATATAAATGTGTGATTGTGTGAGGATAACGCGGTAAAAAATCGTATATTTCACTTAAAACCGCATTAGCGTAGCAATAAAAATAGATCATCTGGTGCTGTCACTAGCGGATCCAAAGGGAGGGGGCGGAGGGTGTACGCACCCCCGTCAAGATTTTTTGTTATAAAATGGTAAGGTCTCTTTACCTTACAGTTTTTCCTCTCAGAAAATTTCTTTATATAAAAGTAAAATTTTTACCCTCAGACATTTTTTTGTGATAAAACCTTACAATTTTCCCCTAAGAAAATATTTTGGTAATAATATGATAACGACCTATTTTAAAGTTTTGGCGTTTCTTAACATTTGCCAGTCCGCCTTCCCTGTCGGAAATTTTTGGATCCGCCTCTGGATGCAGACGATCCTTAGTGTTGCGCAACTTGCTAATTGCGCAAAAATGTTTGGCGCACGATACGCTAGAATTTAAGTGGATCAAGGGTATATTGATTTATATATAGATGTATATATTAGGAGCATCACAAGGGGGGAGAGGGTGCGGGGAGCGGCCGTTCCCCCACTCGACGTATTTCACAAAGAGTTAAATTATTTAAAACAAATGCTATTAAGGTCTAAAATATAAAAAATAAAAACTGAAAGCCCGCAGCCGCACGCTTCTTGTGTTAAATCTGATACAAACGCTGAGCTTGGAATAAGCCCTCTAACTGAATCAATTGTCATATTTCTATGACATTGTTAAATGTATTGATGTCGTTGATTCTTAAACCAGGACGCTTAATGATGCTATACTAATTTCTGCTTTTAACCATTTCTCACATGACTATTTTCAATTTCATAGATGTAATTTCAAGGTAAGATTCGAACCTCAGTCTCATGGGAGAGAGGCGTTTGCTATGACCACTGAGCTATAGGAGCATAACACTCGAACCCGAGGATGATCTCACGTCTTGCGAAGTTTTTGCACTGCGCATATATGTTAGAGTTGCTAAACACTGCTCACAATGTCTGTGTTGCTCGTATGCTTATATTTAATGTCTCATAGTATGCTCTGTAACTGAGAAGGTTAAAGCAACAACACAAAGACTTTGCGTTTTATTAATAAACTATAACCCCTCGGATCTGGTATGCCGTATGAGTTAGGTTCAGGGCAAGATTTTTAAATATTACGCATGATACAAAAATTCAAAATATGTTCGCCACGGGCGCCGCCAGAATATTTGGCGGGGGTGTGCAAGTCGATTCTAATGTAGATTTAAATAAGCTGCTGAAAATTTATCATTTTTACTCAATAAACGCGTCTATATAAAAACTACTTAGTGACCCCAAGGAGAGGAGGCACTTGCACCCCAGTGCTCATACCTGCCGGCGCCCATGCAGTGCGTTGTTCGTTCCGTAAAACCAGGCAGGATTCTCATAAAGACCAATAACGATTGCTGCCTTTTCTACTAAAAACAGTTGCAAACGCAGTCTAAGTGTTTGCTTTGCAGTACATACATACCTATCGTTACGTACATATCATAGTTTAACATGATATCACAGTGAAACGTGTTTACGTTACTACAGCGTTAAAGTGAAATTTTGTGCAAATTTTACCGTCAACTGCCAATCGACAACAATTTTTTTAACTCATAAGCACTGTGAAATTCAACGTATGAATACGAAAAAAACTAATACTTTAATGCATTTGACAACGCCTAACATTTTTAGTTACCGTTTTTGAAGCGTAGCGCAAACTGCAAAACGAGGTATGTGACAAAAAAAACTCATTTTACTGCTTCGATATGACTAAAGTATACTATTTTATCACTGACAACAAGATGCTTTAGACAATTTATTCACGCAGTGCACACAAGACACATAATGCCGAATGATATCAGCATGCAAAGAGTAATTTACAAATTGTGCAGTATTTATTGATGACCGCTGTTAGCGACATTAATGTTATAAAAATGCTAATTATGTACATTTTCAGCTAAAATAAAATGTCATAGCCAGATATTTAATTCGAGAAAATATTTAACTTCATGTCAAGTTTTTTAGCGAACGAGAATAACGAACGACAAAAATAATTGGATATTTTTGGTTTCAGATGGTTATTCCAAACGCTCTTAAAGGTACTTTGTGTTTGTAAAAAATGTTGCAAAGGTATGTAATCCCCTATTTCTCGCTTGGTATACGTTCATGTCTGAGCATGGTGAACAGGTTTTATATGGGACCCCTGTAAAGTTCAGCGACGAAACGTTTTTCTGCGGGACTGCAATAGAATAAGTTTTTTGCTTAGGCTTACGTTTGCGTATAAGCTCATTCTTACGCTTAGGCTTAGGCTTACGTACTGTATTGATCCGAATAAGAGGGGGAGGGGTAATAAGAGAGGGGACCCCATTTTGAGTCCGAATTAATTGGAGTCCGTAAGCGGATAGAGTCCCTAATTAGAGACCATAAATGTCAATTAACCCTAATTGTAGTGCATAAACTACTCCAGGACCAAATAATTTGAGTTCGAAACTTTAAAGCGTACTTAAATTTTGAAAGTCCATTCCTAAGTATAACCTTGTATTACGGCTCAAGCTATTGACACAAGAGAAACAAACGTTTAATTCAACGGATAATTGCAGTGTCGGATATATATCAGTAACGAAGGGCGGCGGAGCGTGGGTTAAAAATAAATAGCAGTCCGTAACCGAATAACAAGGGAGGTACCCTCTGGAGAGTCCAAATAAATATCAGTCCACCCTCATATTCGGGTCACTACAGTATATGCTTATAGTGCTGTTACGGCCTGTTCTATACATTGGCTAACATGGTGGCAACTTGGCTGGTAATGAGCTCATTCTTACGCTTAGGCTTAGACTTAGGTATATGCTTATAGTGCTGTTACCGCCTGTTCTATACATTGGTCAACATGGTGGTAACTTGGTTGGAAATGATAGCTGCAAGAATGCGATGGCACTAACGTTGTATGGAAAATCAGCTGCATACCGGGAGGGATGTAGGGGTCGTGATCCACTAAGCTGTATTATTCAACCATAGTTAACGGTTTGCCTGCATTATTTGAAGGACCAATGTTGTTTGTAAACCAGTGTGAATAACGAATGGTCACCGCGAAATGTTACCAGATACGAGTAACGACCCATTGTTTGTGCACTTGTGTAATTAACTTACTTCACCCTGTTCCGTTGAGCATTTAATTTTTTTCCGTACACTACAAAAAATGGTGAGTCAAATTGACTCTCTCCGAAGTAGGCTCTGCGTGACTACACAAACTAAGTCAAATTCGGCTCAGCCAGAGTCAAACATGCGATTCAGTGAGTCGAATTTGATTCTGGCAAAGTCGATTTTGACTCAGATTGTGTAGTTCCGTAGAGCATCAACATTTTTTGCAGTGTATGAATACTTCCTATTTCAACTCAAATCTATTTATTTCAAGCTAGAATTCGAACCACCAACACGGCTGTTACAAATTTCTTTCATAAAATATTCTTGTTGCCATTTTGTTATATAATTACTTAACAATTGTTCACCAGCACCTTAAACGCTATAATTTTGCCTAAACAGTTGAATGCTTGCGATCGTTTTTCTATATTTTTAACTAACCTACTTTTGTAAATTGATATATAAAACTACGCCAACAAAAATTTTTAACATTGAAGCTCTGATGCTAAAAACGACAGTATGAGTTGTATATCCGAAAGCACAAAACATAATAAAGACAAACGGCGTGGTATACTTGCTGCGGCGCTTTTGTAGTTCCCCCACCACTACGGTAATGCAGGGGACGGGAGTCTTTTTCACGTGTAACATAAATATTTTTTGCTTTCCTGAATTAAAATTACTAAAACAGTTTTGAACTGTTCTGGCGCGTAAGTATGAGAAGCGTTTAGCGCAGGGGGTGAGCGCTTGGGGGCGGCAACCACTTATCCTTCTTAGTATCCTTTCAAATCGCAGGACGTTCAGGGGAACGACAGCTTCCCTGAAAACGAAATTGTTGCGGCGGGGGGAACTTATTCACTATGGGGGTAAACTACAAGAGTGCCCTTCCTGCACGACGGCGTATGGCGCCGGTCGCTCGTCATATCAAAATAAAATTTTTATGAAACGAACAGTGCTGCACACGCCACTGGTCGTTGCATGTGAAATTATTTTTATTCATGACGTGCAGTGGCACGCGACTTTGAAAATGGTAGCGTAATCCAAATATGCCACAGTCATCACGAGTCGAACGTTTAATTGCGCAGTATATACAGCGTTATCCTGAATTTAGTATTCATAATTATCAAACTAACCATGAAATTGAACAGGTTTTCCCGGTCCTTCTTCAGCGCTCGGGACTGGTTCGATCTTCACCAACGCAGGTGAATATGTTGCAACTGCAAAAGGAGTTCCTGGTGCTGGTTGACCTTTGACCAAGATATCCAACCGATAACAACCTGTAATAATTGAAATAATACCTCTGCTATATAAAGTATATATTGTATAAGTTGTTTTTCGATAAATAAAATACGCATACTGTAACCTCTCACTCTGGGTACAATATCTGCTCTAAAATTAAGTATTTTCGATAAACTAATGGTGTGAAATCCAAGTTTGTGCTTTGCTTTGCTAATACGAACAAATTTAGTAGTAAATTAACGCCTGGCGCGTTGTGCTGTTTAACTAATTTATCGCATCAATATTAGGTGGGAAAGTTCTTAACCATTAACACATATAAATGAACCCACTTCAGCTCTTTGCTGTCAAACATGAACTAATTACACCAGTTTACCGTGCGACTCATTAAGCATATCATAAAAAGAAATTATAAGAACCATAGGCGTAGTCAGGGTTAGCTTTCGGGAGCAGATAACGTCTCCGAAAATTTTTTGCGAGTGAGCGTAACGAACAAAAATATATTTTTGACCTCTGCAGATTATTCTATAACCTGTGAAACTGCTTTTTTTGAATCTCAAGAAATCGCGAGGACATATTTTCCTCTTCCTCTTGTATACAGGCCTAATAAGAGCACAAATGCATTTATTGTTAGTAAACATACGTTCACGGGGTTGTTACCTATTTCATCAGGGACATACTCGCAGCGAATATTTCCAGTCCGAGCAGCTATAATTTTTCGTGGTAATTGCCTTCCGCTTGGAGCTAAAAACAATAAAATCAATGAGTTTGGTAATCAGTCATTAACATGCTGTAACCAGAAATATATGACATTTATGGACTCTAACTTGATTTTTTGGACTTCATCCATAACAGGAGCTTAGCCATTATTGATAAAAAACGGCGGGCTTCCTATCCGAGGAGCAATATTTAATGGTAGTTGAACGCTAACGAGTTAAGCAAGCGAGAAGCAAAACGCAATTTTAGTAATTTGTAACGTAGTTACATTATAATTTTCTCACGAAATTGGTTTAGCTTATATGCAAAATTTCCTGATTGCAAAATGATGACCGACCCCCCGTCTCGTCTCAGCTGCTGCGCCACTGCTATCAGCGACTTAACTGATGATATGCACTCGTATTAATTCAAAACAGAAAACGGAACCCTTACGATAAGAATTTTAGAGGCATGACTACTCTATAACAGTGATATCGTTTTATTCCAAAGGAGCATCACAGTTCTGAAACGTCATAATCAATAGATAATGGTTGGGTTTCCGAAATCTTACTGAACTATTTACTTAAGTTATACCTATAATTAATCACTTAAGTTGACGACTTAAGTAAAAACGTTAATTTCGAGCAAAATCAAATAAACGCCAAATGTCAGCCATTTCATGACAAAAAGTAAACACCAAATGTCAGCCATTTTCATAACAAAAAAGTAGTGGTTTTGCTTTACATCAAGAAAGCACCGTGATTCTACAATTTCAATTAGACTAAGGTTAGCATGCATGAATGGTAAATTTATAATCTATCAAACATAATCAGCGACTTAAGTATTTACTTAAGTTAAGTACGCTTTTAAAAACGACAAAATCGTTAATTACTTAGCACGTACTTAAATACCAAGTCGTATTTAAGTGCGGTTTCGTAAACCCAGCCAGCGATCATTTGAAAACATTAAAATGCATGCATACCCAGACATGAAAGTGAGGCGTGGAATCCCGTGGTCTCCATTGGACATGCCGCCAGTAGCGAAGCAGAAATCGGATCATGAATATCTCAGTTTTGAAATTTTTATATCAAAAGTCAGCTGAAGGTAATTTTTTCAGACCGAACATCAAAATTTTTTCACTTTTTGATAACTTTTAGTTTTGCAATGAACATAAAAATTGCTAAACTGACGTTGATTTTTTGATAAATAAATGCTACTGTGGCGTAGCGGTGTGGGGCTTGCAAAGGACAGCCCACTTCCATGTCCGTGCGCAGCTACCATTTGTGATGGAGATTTTTTACCTGACAACGTAACATCGATGTCGTCGCTGTGCAAATTACGCCCAATCACTTCAAAACTGGCAGTTTTACCAACACAAGCGCTAGACAAACCATGACCCTTGACGTTAAACGAAGCTTCAGTTGATCCGATATACGACTGCTGTTCAGTGCTGCTTACAAATGATCTAAAAAAATTAAACAAAGTACCGTAAGGGGTGACACGGTGTTGGCGACGCAAATTAAATGTTTTAAATTTTCAAACGAGTTTGCGTTTACTATCGTGCGTGGTACGGGAATTGGCATGCGATGCTACACCGGGTCCGCAACTACGGAGGGCTCACCACGTCCATGAAAACTTTGTAAGCTCGTAGAAAATTTTCAATCTTGCTTGTAAGTCGTTGACAACCCTTATATGCCCTCCTAAATAATATTTCAGCCCCATCTAGCAAGCTGAGCTGGCTGGAATAAAACGATTTAAGTTATCATAATTTTGCAGTGTTACGATTAGTAAAATATTTTCGTTTCAATTTAGTTAAAACCAAATCCTGTGCTGTGTTTCGATTTCAGTGCTTAACGGTTAAAACTACTTTCCAGTCATCTCCCGAAAAGTCGTGAGCTAAATTGTAACAATTGGCTTGACAAAACCTCATTTACAGCTGGCAGCATGGGTGAACTCGTCATATTGAGATAGAAAATAATTATTTACTATTAAAATTTTGAAGGTAGTGTTTCTTATTTTGCAAACTGAAACAGTATCTAAATACCCCTGTGCAAAAATCCTAAAAAGCGGTCTGATTGATAATCCCCTGGCTACGCCCTTGGGCGCCAGTAATAATTGTCGCTCGTGCCGCAAGTCAAAGCTTACGGCAATAAAATAGTCAAATAGTATAACACAGATCTACTGTCGAGATAGACGCAAAGCCCGTTTTAGGATATTGGCACTAGTATCAAAAATAAACATACTGTCCAGCTACTAGCGATCCTGGTGCGCCCCCTGGCGTCACTTGTCCAGCACTGGCGTACATTAAACCAATATTAGCAGCCATTTCTGGCGGCAACGAACCAATCGGAATTGGCTGAATAATATATTGCTGCTGGCCTGATCCGCCAATCGTAGTCGACGTCGCTGACGTCATCGATGACGACATAAATTCTGATCCAGCGACACTCGAAGACCCGGTTAAACCGATAGACGATGCGTTCTGTGGCAATAGAACCTCGCAACGCCACGGTGAACCTAAAGTCAAATGAAAGCTCACGTGGTTTACACAAAAACCTGATTTACATAGACATCATTAAAGTACGTAGCCACAATTTCATTTCGGCAGAGCATAACGTCACGTTAATTTTCTTGCAAGCATGCGACGCGTGCAAGGAATATTTATTTTGACCTCTAAAGTGCCACATGCTGTTATAAAGGATGTAAGAGTCCCTTGTTAATGTCTTTTTCGCTCCCTTTTTAAAATTAATAAAAACACGCTTTTCTTACAAAAACCTCCCTCCGTTTATCATCAAGTTATAGGGTGGCGCTATATTTGTCGTGCGACGCCGTCCGGTGCCGTCCGTTACCATACGGTATCATACATGAGTAATTCACGACAGCGACGGACGTTAGCAAAAGTATAACGCCATCCTTACTGATTAGCAATGGCGAATCCATGGGGGCCACCCCAGCCATGGTACCTCCCAACAGCATCTCGACAAAATTTATATAGTGTCATTTGCTGTTCTACGCTGTTTATTTGTCTGTTTTATACACAATAGTATTAGCACGCTTTAAAGTTTCGAACTCGCCTTTATTTGGCCCTGGAGTTATTTATGCGATACAATTTGGGATAATAGATATATATGGACTCTAACAAGGGTTTAAGGACTCTGCCCGCTTACGGACTCTTATTAGGGATACGGACGCTTATTAATTGGGAGTCAAAATGGGGACCACCCTCTTATTTGGGTCACTACAGTATGGGTCAAAAATAAGTTTATTACCTGTGAAATTTTGCCCCCCCCCATTTTGAGATCCTGGATCCGCCACTGCTGATTAGTTGCAACAAAATGCCTCTAACGGTGCCATTCGCGCATTCTCACCTTTCACTGGATCGCCATTAAATCGCATATCGACCGTGTGTGTTATTGGTTGAGTCGGAACAAACGATGCCAAATAGCGTTGTTTTCCGGCTTCTTTTACTTTGCAAGGCACACGTCCTCCATTGATCATAATTTCTAGGTTACCACTGCCTGCTGCGGATGCGTCAACTGAAATACAAAAGAAGTTTTCGTAACGAAATGTCATGGACTACAGGTGAACAACATCAGGAGTGTATACACGCGACGGTACTAAAACTCTGTTTGTGAAAAAATATGCGACATTCCGACTTATGCATTGCAAACAACTTTTGTTGAAATTAGCTCGCATATGCTTAAAGGTGATTTATACATTCACGCAACTGTGAACTGATATTATCACCGTAAACTATGAAATTATTGTTTATGCGATACTTTAATTGGTTTGATTTGTGGCGATAATGTTCCGTTTATATCTGTATTATTAAAGTTGGAACCTGCACTAATGTAGTATCTACGAAACCACTAACAAATCCAGAAGGAGCGGGGGGGGGGGCGTACGCCCCCATCAGAAATTTTTTTGTGTTAAAATGGTAATGTTTCTCCCTATCTTAAAAGTTTTCCCCTCGGAAAATTGTTTTTGTAAAAAACAATTTTTCCCGTAGAATTTTTTGTGATAAAATGGTAAGGTCCCCCACCTCACAATTTTCCCCCTCAGAAAACTTTTTGGTGATAAGTTTCCAATATGCCTAGAATCGGCACCAAAAGATCCTAATTGGATAAAAGAATGAAACAAAATACTTGGATAAAAGAATGAAACAAAATCCCTAAACGTGATTGGTTCATTTTTGCACAGTACGCATCGTAGCTAAACCACAGAATACTGTATCGGGCAGTGATTGGTGAATAGTTCTATGGGTATTTTACTGTCGTCAGCATTATTAGTGTTTTTTGAAGGGCGTGATTTTCTACGCGTTTTATGAGAAACGTTTTGACATTCCATCTGGTGAAAGCACATTGGTATTTGAGTTATCTTAGCTTTAATACCAGCAAAATACGAGCTGCGCAAAATGAAGCAATCACATTACAAGGCGAGAGTATAGTCGTTATGTTTGGCAAATCAGGCGCCGTTGTTACGGTAGCTAGCCACAGTGACAATTGTTGTCGTGGCTAGCAATATTGGGATTGGCGATATGGTTTTTAGCGTGCAACTAAAGCTTGGAACAATTATAATTTTTGGAGCGTTAATTTCCTGCAAACTTTTACCACCTATTCAGTAATAACAGTGTACTTTGGTGTTACTGCATATATTTTGAGTTGCTGGTGTTGTATATCTTGCAACCATTTTGACTAGTAAATTTTATTTTGTACTGCAAACATTCCAACGAATTACACATTACGGTAGTGATCCAAATAAGAGAGGGAAGTAATGAGTCAGGGTCGCTATTTTTCTTTGAACCAATAGGAGTCTGCATATTAAACTCCGTGAATGGATGAGCGTAAGATTTTACGGGTCGTTATTAAAATATTCAACAGTGTTTAAAAATACGTGTGTGCACGGTAGGTTTCGCATTACTTACACATTTGGCTTAGTTTTACAATAATTAAATTGTGGAAATAAGTTCCGTGCTTTGAAAATTCACAGTCGTGTACAATTGACCCCCTGCGAAATTCATCAAACATTCACAATTTTGTATGGGAAATATGAACGTTGAAAATCAGATTTAAAATCTTTATAGTTTATAAAAGTTGTTCTTACCTTTGGAAAAATATCCTAAAAAGGCATCAAATTCCACAACTACAGGTGTTAACATTGACATTTTATGCCGGAGATTGTGACGTCAAAAAACTAACTGTTGGTTTAAATATAATCGCGATTGTTTCCGCTAATTTATATTTTATATAAACGGCTCATATTTTTATATTTAAATTTGTAGCACTTATTATCGCGTTAACGATATACCATGTAAACTTTACAACTACAAAATAAAATGGTTTGAAATTTAACACATTTTTGCACTTCGTTAATTCGTTTTTACCAGGCTGAGACTTTTTGCGGACTGAGTAAAGTGGAACCATCTGCCGGCGGCCGACAAGATTAGTGATAGTGTGACGTGTGAGAAGCCAGGCAAACTATTGTCTTTACAAAATTTCAGTTTGAAATGCATCTCAGGAAATGGAATACGCAAAATCAAATAAAGTGGATAACATAAGAGAAATGAATGGCATAAGAGGACGTTGGGGTCAAAGTGTTAGCAAAAAGTTAAATGACAGTTACTTACAGGTGAGGCAGAACAGACATCAACCTCGTGGTATTCGGGTCATTAGATTATGCTGTCAATCCTACACAATCCCATTTATACACAACTTGTTGTCCATGACTGTAGTGAGCCTAATAAGAGGGGTGTAATAAGAGTGGGTCCCAATTTTGAGTCCAAATCAATAGGAGTCCGTATTCCTAACAAGAGTGCGTACTGCAGTGACCCGAATAAGAGGGGGTCCCCATTTTCAGTCCCAATCAATTGGAGTCCGTAAGAGTCCATAAATGTTAATTATCCCTAATTGTAGCGCATAAATGACTCCAGTACCAAATCATTTGACTTGGAAACTTTAAATCGTACTTAAGTTTTGAAAGTACATTCCTAAGCATAACCTAGCATTATCACCCTAGCTATTGACACAAGAGAAACGTTTAATTCAACGGACAATTGCAGTACCGGATATATATCAGAAACGAAGAGTGGCATAGCGTGGATTTAAAAAAATAACTGCCCATAACGGAATAACAGGGGGTTCCCTCTGGAGAGGCTAAATAAATATCAGTCCCCCTTATTATTCGGGTCACTACAGTAAGCTGATACAGTCACTAAACTCGAAGTTGAGTTCATAAAAGTCAATTATTTCTAATTGTAGCACCTATACGACTCCAGCGCCAAATATAAAGTTGAGTTTGAAACTTTAAAATATACTTAAGTTTTAAACTACATTCCTTAGTAAGACAAATAAGTGTTTCATTCAACGGATAGTTACAATACCGAATAAATATCAGTAACGAAGGGCGGGTTAAAAACAAATAACAGTCCGTAACTGAATAAAAGGTGGGTACGTTGTGGAGACGCCAAATAAATTATCAGTCCCCCTCTTTTTCGGGTCACTGCAGTACACTATTGATTGAAAGTTAAAAGTAGAAAATGAACAAAGCAAAATTTCTGTGAAGTTTGACAAAAACTACGATGCCTGCAACAGAGAGTAATTTTAAGATAAATTTCTATACAGCAGATTTCACGATTGCACGAAATAAAAACGAAAATAAAGATTAAATTTTTATTTCTGAGACAGCATTACATTGAAGATTATAATGTTTACCTTGACGTTGTACTCAGCTTTTGACGCCGCCTGCAAAATTTGTTGTAATATTTTTCCGTCATTTACCCAAGTGCCTATACATTGCAGTATCAGCTGTCTGTGACCAACTCTTTTGGCCATTTTGTACATTTGAGCTTAACCAGGTCTTTGTTTTGTACATGCGAGCAGTTGCAAATTCAAAAATTTAGCCGCATTATATTAGTGAAATTACCTGAGCGAAGCGAACGAGAAGCCAAACGCAGTTTTGAAAATCTTAGTCTAAGTACTTTGTGCCTTTTAGGGCGGCACAGCTTCGTTTTCGATCCGCTAGCGCGCATGGTCTATAAGCTGATGTTTAATTAGTTAAAATGTGTCGGTCCGTGGTCTTGGGTAATTTTCAAGTGAGAAACTTAGTGCATATTAAAGAATAAATAACTTCATTAAAAATAGCGCGGCTATTGACACTTCTCTAAACAAGCTTAAGTTTAGTATCGGAAAACCTTAAGCCTAAGCGTAAACCACTGTCTAAGACTCTACCTAATCTTAAACATAAGCTTTAATCTTAAATGTGAGAGACAGTCTACAAGAACCATTAATAGTAAGGTCTGTACGTAAGTTACAAATTGTTAAATTTGCATTTGGCTTTTCGTTCACTTCGCTCACTTGGTTTCTTCATCTATTCCATGTTGCGCTCCAGTGTATGCAAGGTTTCCTTTTTTGAGTTAGCTGCTGTACACTTTGCGAGAAGGTTTTTAGTTATTTACGTATTATTATTATTGTAAGAAAAGTACTTTATCCAATATATGTTGACTGTATTAATATTTTCATAGTCAATTGATTACTTTTTCAATCTACAGTAAAACGACGCAAAAATTTTTCGATGCAGCTAAAATGCTAATGGTTTAGCCTCAGTCGAAAAAAGACACAGGGCTTACCGCCAATCGGTAAATTCGGGTCGTGAACTGACGGTAAGTTTCAGAAAAGCGCCAGCAAATTTGAAACTTCGAGTATTATCCAGAATAGAATTTGCACTCTGCCCGTGGGTTTAGGTATGATTGTTTTTTGTTTAGCCTAAATATTGGGTACTGTTTTTAATAATTTGAAAGGCTTTCATATTGTGTTTTAATTCAGATTACTTTCTTTTAGTTTACTATATTTGTAGGCGCATCTTTTTTTAACGTTTAAATGTTTTTGCACTTGTGTTGAGAGAGAAACTGCAGTTTTGTACGCTTATAATTTTTTTCCAAATTTCATGTTTTACATCCACAGTGAGTCAGGAGAAGTCTTGGATGCATTAAAGTAACGATTAATGAATGAATTCTTTATAACAATAGAAGTAAAAATAGTATCTCGCAGATTACTAAACTGATAATTTAGTTAAGATGGATTCTATGACAATATCAGTTGTGAGGTCAACTTGGCATCTGAGATGTATCTGCAGATTAAAATCACTTATAAATTGCAAAAAGATAGCGCACATTTTCTATACTGTTGTTATTGATCATAAAGAAATATGGGAAGTTAACAAATTCCAAAATATGTGTTGTCACATGCTATAGTTACTCGAATACAATGGATTGCATGGATGAGCAACCAGCGTTGACGCTGCGTTATTATTAGCTGAAGTAATGCTTCAAATGCTACTTGCTTGGAATAGCAAATTGGCCTAGGCCAATCAGTAAATAACAAACTACCTACCAGACCGGGCATATTTCAGAATTCTGTAGTACACCGACCTTGGGATGACGGGGGAAATTTGACATGGATGTCTCGGTGAGATTTCCGAAAATCAAAATGTTTCTATAAATCCTAAAAGTAGTGTCGTTCAGTCAAAATGTTTCTAGATTTGAAGCAATTTTGAAAGATTGAGTTGCCAAGATTACTTATAGAATCATGTCGAACATAAATATTCTAGAATATTCACAAATTGATGTCAAAATTAGTCAATTTATTTCATTTAACTACCCAATTTTGCTTTTACGTAATCTAATCCCAAAGACATTTTTACATGCTTCAGGTGTGTAAAAATGTTTCGAAATGCCTGCGACCAAGAGTGGACTAATGTGAAACTTACTTTCAAATGTTTGCGTTCGATTCAGTTCGGTATGATTGATAACTGTTGGAATATTGCGAACAGAAATTAAATCTGGATCACCAACACTGCATGAAAATGGACTGCCAAGTACATTTTGATTGTATAGACGGACGCCAATGTAATGTTCACCTGAAATGATCCGCGATTGTTTATCAATCTTACACGTTAAAATACAAATTATGATACCTGCACCCAAGTAAAAAGAATGTTTTATAAAATTATTCGAAACGTGTAAAATATTACTAAATCTCATGCAACGCCAGAGGCATAAAGTTTCGACGGTTTATTCGCTTTGTTTTTTGTTTAAATTTGATAAGCAAAGCAGAAAATTCACGAGGTGTTTTGACGCTAAAACTACGTTATTTTGACGAAACTTCTTTTAGATAAGGTTAGGCGACTTGCATAAACCAATATAACGAACGTGAACCCAGTTACGAATGTAGCAGTTTATTAAACGATGTCACTATTCTGCTAATATGATCAATCAATTGCTTAGATCGCTGATAAACTTAAATGAAACGTCACTTGCAACATCCAAATTCACCTTAAACCAGATTGAAAACACCAACCTGGCTCGACTGGTTTCCATTCTACTCGATACGTTGAGTCACCCATTGGCAAAATTCGCACTCGTTTCTTTTTACCAGATGGAGCTATATCAAATATTGAAATGGAAGTAAATTAAAATGCTTAAAAAATATAAACTTTGACAAAACTTAGACCTGACTTGGTTATAGTTAAACCAACTCATATTAACTATAGGATCTGTTTACTAAGTCTCCGCCTAAACTAAAGCTAAGTCTTACTCTAAGTTTAAACATAAGCCTAATTCTAGTCTAAGCTTAAGTTTATCTTCCCAGACTCAAAGTCTCTGTGTTCTCCTCTCCCCAGCGGGCAGGCCCACATAAATATCACGGGTCATTGGGTTGGAGAACACAAGAGGCAAAGAATTGTAAACCAGTTGCCACAACTGCAGATTTCTCAGGTTTTACTCTATATATTGATATAAAATATTTCTTCGGGAAACCACGGAAACCACTGTAACTTTTTGCACCTGTCTGACTATATGGGATAACTGTCAGATACTCAAAAAGGAATGGAACTCAAGCAAAAGCTGTAAAGTAAATACTGCGAACCAAAAGCAATATTATATACCAGGCTTGAAAGCGAAAACTTGGTTCTCGAATCGGCATCAACCATAATAAGACTAAGTCAAAATTAATTTCAAACCCTTTTTCAGAATAAAATAGTGTCTGAGGAGTTTTTTTGGCTACCAGGATAAATTCTGACTCGTTAGTAACAATTTTTGTGATGCATAGACGTTATCGATTCATATTCTTAACCTCAACTTAAAATAGTTTAAATCTCTGATGCAGGTTTACACTGTAAATTTTAGTGAATTGATTTTAACTCAGAATGAGTTGAATTACTGAGTCTGAGTTAGGAATATAAGAACTCAGTTTTTTGCGTTGATTCAATTCATTCTGCGTCAATTAAAACCAACTCATCCAGAGGCAGCGCGACTCAGAGTGAGAATCATCTCAACTCAGAGTGAGTTAATGTTTACTGATATTAATTCAGAAATAACCAACTCGCTAACTGAATTGATTAATCAACTCATCGGAATTTACAGTGTAGAATGCAAATTTTTAATTTACGACAATTATTCGAGATTTGATGCAAATTTTTTGTGCAAATAATTCCGATGCATTAAAATACCATATAATGGCTGAAAAACAAACGTAGCACATTTTTCTTCATTGTTTCAAACAGAAAAAAAAACGCAGTGTTGGTGAACAAAATCTTTCGCTAAATTGCATATTTAATTGCCGAATTTCTCTACATAGAATAGAGAACACGCACGCGTAAACAATAAATTGCTGTCAGTTGCACGATTATGAATGCAGTCGCTGTTACCATTTTACGGCTGTATTTTTCGTTTTTTTCTATTTATAGTCAGATCAGATCGATTTTTAGTTACCAATCAAGTACTAAATTCACTGCGTTATGTTTTTAGATTTGCTTGTGAACTGTGTTTTTTGGTCACTGCCATCGTTCACTTTAATGCGACGGCATCATTTATTTGCAAAATATGTTTTAATTTCATTTAATTGATCTAAAGTTTGGCAAAAAAAATGACGCGATCAGAACATACGAAATAGAAATAGAAACGGAATGGTTGACGCGTTACATTGCAATTTATACAAAAGCGAAATGATAGTTTTATGTACGAGTGGGTCGTAGCCAACAGGGAAGGGCGGCTTCAGCCCTATCTTTGGAAGAATTTTGGCCTTCCTACAAAATGTTCCATCTTGCTTGTAAGTCATCGAAAAACTCTTCTATGCACGTCCTGAATAATGTTTAGCCCTCCCTACCAAGGTGACTTAGCTACGGGCGTTTATGTACGAGTGGGTCGTAGCCAACAGGGAAGGGCGGCTTCAGCCCCATCTTTGGAAGAATTTTGGCCTTCCTACAAAATGTTCCATCTTGCTTGTAAGTCATCGAAAAAACTTCTATGCACGTCCTGAATAATGTTTAGCCCTCCCTACCAAGGTGACTTAGCTACGGGCCTGTGTACGAGTGATTACGAGTGATTGAATGCCTATCGGAAAGCAACTAACCATATAACTTGGTTCCGAATGTGAATTACCGCGTGCCGCAAACTCAATAGATCAGTGGCATGCCAAGTGTGCGCAGGTCTCCCTTTAAACCAATCTGAATGCCCTCGTAATTAAGCAAAGCGTCAAATTTTCGTTAGCGAACGAAACGACAGACGTAAATTTTGGGTTTAAAACTTATTTTAAGGGAAAAATTTTCAGTTTATACTATCTATAACCCCTTCTCACATTGAGTTGCCTATAGGCAACTCAGCCGCAGTGTATATACGTTAAATAATATATATCGCACCGTGTTTAACAATTGCAACACGTATACATAGTACTAAATCACCACAAGACGTGAGAGCCCCCTCGGGCTCGAGCGTCAAGCTCCTATAGCTGAGTGGTGATGATATACGCCTCCCACTCCAATCACTGGAGTTCGAATCCTAGCATGAAAGTAGGTTTCAGGGGAAATAGAAAATATTCATGTGAGAAAGGGTTAAATTTATGGTTAAAATTTCATTATTTTGAAATTTTGTGACAGACAGCGCTTTGAATACAAGAAAATCGCCAATCGAGAAACATTAAAAGCGCAGAGCACGCCACTGGAGCGGACGTATGAAGCTCTAGTACATGTCAAGTATTACATTCAGTATCTTAGCTAACGCAACTTCACTTGCAGACAAAAGACAAAACTCTTCAAATTAAAAAAGCGTTCAATGTTTCATGCAATAAATCTGCGGAGAACGGTGTAAATAGGTATGAAGATTTTTTACCTGCGTTGCAATTTACCCGCAAAAACGATATTTTTTAACCGAGGGTATCCCCTGCAGAATTTCTCCCGTTACCCGCCATTACCCGCCCTTATTTTTGCTACTGCGTTCAAAATTCTTTACCCGCGGGTATCCCTCGTCCGATATTTTCAACTCTTTCCGCGTTTGCCCGCGAGCAACCGCGGGTAGCGCGCAGTTCTGGCGTTCCCAACAGTCACCAAATGTCACACAACCTACCAGTTTCGAAAGTAATATGAAAAACTAAAGTTCGTAAGCCATACATTATGAAAGCCACAACAATTTTGTAGAATTTTTAACGTTAAAAGTACCAAAGTAAATCTCATGCGATAATGTCACATCAATACGGGACACTTGAAAGAATGTTTCAAAAAGCCTACATCGACACACTTTGCCAATACTAAAACCAGTCGTAGTGGGATTACATTTATTGAGCGAAGCTCGAACACACGTAAGCAATTAAGGTAATATGCAAATTAGTTATTAGCTAACTATTCATTTATCGGTTTTGAAGGTTTGTAAGCAATTTCCTCTGATTCCTCGCACGCAAAAACCCTTCAGCCACCCTAATAATTATCGGAATAATTTAAAAAGTCCTAATTTTGTCTCGTCAATTAAGCAAATATGCAAATTATCTATTAGCTAACTACTCAATTATTGGTTTTAGACGTTGGTAAACAATTTATTCAGATTCCTCGCACCTAAAAACCCTTTAGTGCTGAAATTATATTGCTTTTAACCTTAATAATTATTAAAACCAGTCGTAGTGGGACTACATTTATTGAGCAAAGCTCAATGCAAATTAGTTGTTAGCTAACTATTATTTTGTCGGTTTTGGAGGTTTGTAAGCAATTTCCTCAGATTCCTCGCACCCAAAAACCCTTCAGCCACCCTAATAATTTTTGGAATAATTTAAAAAGTCCTAATTTTGTCTTGTCAATTAAGCTAATATGCAAATTAGCTATTAGCTAACTATTAAATCATCGGTTTTGGAGGTTTGTAAACAATTGATACAGGTTCCTCACACCCAAAAACCTTCAGTAAACCCTAATAATTATTGAAATAATTTAAAAAGTCCTAGTTTTGTCTTGTCAATTAAGCTAATATGCAAAATAGCTATTAGCTAACTGTTCAATTATCGGTTTTGGATGTTTGTAAGCTATTTATTCAAATTCCTCTCACCTAAAAACCCTTTAGTGCTGAAATTATATTGCTTTTAACCGTAATAATTAGCGAAATATTGTAAAAAGTCCTAATTTAGGCTTATAAACTATGCTAATATGCAAATTATGTATTAGCTAACTGCTCAATTATCGGTTTTGGAGGTTTGTAAACAGTCTACGCAGATTTTTAGCACCCAAAACCCCTTTAACGCTAAAATTAGATTGCTTCTAACTGTAATAATTAGTGAAATAGCTCGGAGTTTCGCTTCGCTCAATAATTTAAAAAGTCCTAATGTTGTCTGGTCAATTAAGCCAATATGCAAATTAGCTATTAGGTAACTATTCAATTATCGGTTTTGGATGTTTGTAAACAATTTATTCAAATTCCTCGCACCTAAAACACTTTAGTGCTGAAATTATATTGCTTTTAACCTTAATAATTAGTGAAAGAGATTTGTAAACAGTCTACGCAGATTCCTCGCACCCAAAAACCCTTTAATGCTTAAATTAGATTGCTTCTAACTGTAATAATTAGTGAAATATTGTGGAAAGTCCTAATTTAGGCTTAATTAATTATGCAAATTAGACTGTAGCTAATAAACGGCTTAAAATTTTCAAACCCCAATGCGAGGTTAACACCCCAGTATAATTGGCTTTCAAACAAAAAAAGTTTATCAAAATCGGTTCAGCCGCTCCTGAAATTCTTTTCGGTCGAACAGACGGACAGACGGACGGACGGACATCCATTTTTCAACCCCCAAGTACAAAACATAAAACACTTCGCGCCGCTTCGCTCAATAACAACTGTGCAAATCCAACACGTTCCAGATTAAAAGTTTACAATATCTTTTTTGACGAGTGCAAGTGAATCTTTCTTGCAATACAAAAAATAGCTCACAATGTGGCACTATTAAGCAATATTTTTACTTCACATTCCAAACTAAGCGGAATGTAGCTAAGGAAACAAGGTCTGTATCGTGATCTGTTCCACAACATACCTGACGACACCCACTGATTTAGTGTTTTGATAACAAACCTTATTGAACATCAGGCTCATGTTAGTAACGGGCGCCTGCCAGCTAGAGACACGTGGGCTGTGAAACACATGAACTAGGAAGATTAGGTATAGGCGTTTTCTTAAGCTTAGGATTAGGCTTTGCATTTGGCTTAAGGTTTATGATTAAGCTTAGTAAACAGGTTTCTATAGTTAACGTTGGCCAAACAACTGAAGCCGTAACAGCCACTCTACTTCAAAACGTCAACTTTACTAGAGAATTTTTACAGAAATTGATATCCTAACACTAGACAACATTCCACAATAGTTTTGTAGAAGTCAAATCCTATTGTAATTGTTGAACAATAGTACAAAGTACATTCTGTTGAAAAATTCTAGTAAGCATACAAAAAATTTACAAAAATCTCAAGCGTATACTATACTGTACTGTTTTTAAATATTTGCAACGAAAACAAACGTACCTGTTATCGCAACCGAAATATCTTTCGTTTCGGCACCAACGGCATGTATCATGAAGGAAGACATTCGATCCACACTCGCCATACGTAGTTTATCGCCGTATACACTTACTGAGCTTGCGTCCACTATATCAAGTATGAATGGAGATCCTGAAATATATAGGAACGTTTGGTTAACCAAAGGCGAAAGTTCGCCTACGGTGTTCATATTATTTTCATAACAGAGTTTGTTTAGGATCCGGATTAGGCCTTTGCTTAGGGTTACGTTTATTTACTGGCTTAGACTCGGGGTTACGCATAGGTTCGTTACATATGTCGGGAATTTACGTTAGGGAAAGCAAACGTGTAATTTTGTTTCTTTACAAAATAATTCGCCAATGGCCAGCAAATCGAACTTTTAACATCGGAATCTATTTGTTAAAGCACTTCTAACTTTAATTGGAGCAGACCGAAACTAAAAATAATAAAAATTAACGAGGATGCTGGCCACTGTAGCCCAAATCTCTTATTATGAGCGTATTAAATATTTTTCGAAAACTAAATCGTCCGCGTTTCCGAAAACACTAACTAAATATGAAGGCGACTGAAACATAAATAAATATTCAGTCATTGATTCTGTTACAAACAAATATTGAATTTTTTGAAATCATCCAATGTAAAACTGTTATATTCAAATAATAACTGTCTTTGTTATTGTTTCAACAACTTTGAGTTACGTCCAATTCATTCATTTCTGCCACTCACGTTTTTAATTAAACGCTTCGTAAAGTCTGAAAGCCAAACGTGAAGACACCGATATCCAACATATAGAAATGACAAGTCGGCTGCTTTTAACATACCACCTGACCCTGTGTTTACGTCATATCTGTAAATGGAAAATCTGTTACTGTAATCTTGTTTTGTTCCAAAGAAAAGTACCTTTAACCTCCATGCTATTGAAGTAGATGTGAATTTTATACGAGCCAGCGCCCATCGGAGTGAATTGAACACGATGTTGACCAGTGCCAACGATTTCTTGTTGAATTGGAACAGCCGAACCACGATACAAAGCATTTACCTGAAACCAGTGTTCGTATTGTCAAAAAATATGCATAGCACAATAGCACCTGTTATCAGTTGGTGATAGTTCTTGTAACTTTTGAACTGGCAAGCGGTGAACTTCAAAATTATTCACATTTTTGCATTTGAAAACGTTCTATGTAGAAGTACAGCTTAAAATCCTCACTTGTTACAATTCAATTGCTTCGAAAACTTATTGCTTCCGGCGATAGTTGATAAAAGCTCATTTAACGATATGGGCACATTAATAAAAGAGTTGTATAGCACACAAGGTTGTGTAACTAAATATTACTTAATGCCTATTATAATGAAAATCTTGACTTGAATATTCAAAATTTCCTATAGTAATATTTGCGAGTTGATGTTAGTTTAAGGCGGCGTGGATTTTAGTAAAAAATTTATGCAACCTTAAAAATTGCAAACTGTTTAGTTTGAAACCAAAGCCTAATCTCAATTATCAATTAATAGTGTTTAATTAGCAAATAGCGTATCTTTAGATATTCGGTGTTTGATGTTATATATTGGACAAAAACAACTGAGGCAGTTTTGTGCAACCAGTTTTTCATTTTTGGCCAAATCGGTACAGAGCGTCAGTATAACTTCGTCAGCACGCTAACTGCAAAGCATTCATTCCAACAAAGTGTTAGAATAGCACCATGTAATGACTTCTCATCCAAAACGAGGCATAATCATGCTACAATTTTCGATTCCTGTATACTTTCATCCACATTTAATGTTAAGACTTAGGCAAACGCCTTGGCTTAAACATAGGTAAGCCTCAATTGGGTTCATGTACACTTTCACCAAAATATTTATGTTTAGGTTTAGGCTTACCAACAGGTAACCCTCTTCCTAAACCTATGCCAAAGCTTAAGCCTACGCCTGTCGGTATATGTGCACGGGGTGCATGTAAAGCAAAAGATTGCAATGCATTTGCACATATACCGGCATAAACACATGGTGTAGTGGTAGCATGCTTGGCTCGAGTGCAAGAGGGCTGAGGTTCGACTCCCGGCGTTGCCCATAACTTTGGGCAAAACTTAGAACAAGGGTCGTGCAGACCGTGTTGTTCCAACAAGGCCCATAGTTTCAAATGCGTATAGCAACTATCATCAGTTAGCAATAGGTTTTCAAACTCACTAATTATATCAGTTCATGAACTCAAAATTGGTACAGGAGTGAAGCAAATCATATGCGTAACACGTGCTGTATTTAAAGCTTCAGCAGCATTCACTGGTTCGAAAGTGAAAAAACCTATCACCAACTACTGATAGGTGCTACACACATTTGAGAATACGGGTCCTAGATATAAATATGTGGTTGCTACAAAACCACTATTTATGCTTTTTTGTTTGACCAATTGCCAGCTGCGTTATGAGCTTACCTTCATTTCTCCACGCCCAGCAGCTGTTGTATCAATACTAAAGTTGAGTTCGTGGCCAACTAAACCAACATCCAAACCGTAGACTTGTACTAAATTGGCGTCGTAAACGGAGCCCGAAAACGGTGATCCTTTTATATGCTCGTTTTCGTGAAATATCGCAATTTTCCAGTCTCCTGAAACATTGACGTCAATGTAAAATATATACACTGCCATTAGTTTAAACCAGAGTTTGGCCATAAGTTTAAACCAGAGTTCGGCCATAAGTTTAAACCAGTTTGGCCATAAGTTTAAACCAGAGTTTGGCCATAAGTTTAAACCAGAGTTTGGCCATTAGTTTAAACCAGAGTTTGGCCATAAGTTTAAACCAAAGTTTGGCCATTAGTTTAAACCAGAGTTTGGCCATTAGTTTAAACCAGAGTTTGGCCATAAGTTTAAACCAGAGTTTGGCCATAAGTTTAAACCAGAGTTTGGAAGTTGGATCAATGAGTCATAGGTTGTGGGTCGGAATTTTGGAAATTTTTATAATTCACCCATGGGCCATGGGTCAAATGTTTGACCCATGTGATTCGTTACCAATTCATCTAGCGATAACGCCAGACAATATTGTAAATTTGATTTGGCGTGAGAATATTGAATGCTTCAGTTAATTTTTGACTGTTTATTCTTTATACATACTAAAAACATACTGATGAAACCCTGTCAGCGGTGTAATTAATTGTTTCATGTCTGTTGCTTGTCTTACTACTTAATGTGACAAAATTGACGAATAGAGCAGATATTATATCAAATGTTTCTCGCGTCATGACGTCTCGTGGATACATGGGTGATGAAGGTTAATGGTGAACCCGGATCATGGTCCCACAACCCGTTGGTGATACTGAGTCATGATTACGTAGCGTGATTTATTTTCATTTCTGGTTCAGCCCATTGAACAAACCAGAATAATCAGTCCAATTTGTTTGCGGCGACCATATAACGACAAATGAACGCAATTTTTCTATACTTGCAAAAATCCATAATTTAGCATTAAAATTAACAAGTACAACATCAGTTTAGTAACCAGAATTAGCTTTATATTTCCTTCAGTTCCGGCACAAATTTTGTCAACCACTTCGGGCCTCAGGTGTTTAATTCCGCCAGCTGAACCCTGACAAATGGCGGAAACTTACCAACTTCGAGAGGAGTAAATGTTGCGATGAACGATTCTCCTCTCATTGCGACGGGACACTTGAGTACGTGACCGGACGGAGAAATTGCTTCAACGGCAATATTTGCATCACCTGCCTCGCATTGAGCGTTTATCTTTAAATGTAAAGATTTACAACATATCGTTAAGACAAAAACTAACAACGAGCGTATACAAGGTGCGAATAAAGCAGATATATCCCCTCATGACAGAGACGGATCCAAAAATTTCTGACATGGGGCGGACCAAATGTTTTGAAACGCAAAAATTGTAAGGTAGGAACCTTATCGTTTTATCACCAAAAAATTTACTACGGAAAATTGTAAGGTAGAACGTTATCCTTCTATCAACAAAAAATTTCCTAAGGAGACAAATAGTAAGATTTTATAGCAAAATAATTTATGAGGGTAAAAATAAATCTTGTTTTATTACAAAAAAAGTTTTCTGAAAGGCATATTTGCAAGGTAGGAACCTTATCATTTTTATTACAAAAAAATTCTAACGGGGTGCGTGCGCCCTCACCCTCTCTGGATCCGCAACCGCTTCCTAAAATTCGTACAAAGAAAGACAAGACAACAAAAAGCACACTTTGAATAACCTTCTAAATTGTATATAGACGTCAAACAGTTATATATGAAATTATACGATTTCGAACTGATATCCTGGCTACGGTACTGAAGCTAATACGATCCACCGAACTTATACGTGCCCGAAACGGACTAAAAGAGTTCATGAAAATAATTTTCAAAAGGCATTGCAGTGTTAACAAATGTATGCCATCACAAATCGGTTGCGGATCTGAACAGGCGTACAGAAATAATCTACGCGATTTTTGTGTTCAGGAATGTTTTACACATTTTAACCTGCGATTCATGGTGGGGGAATTCGATCAAAAACACTTGTCGTGCGGCGCTGTCCGTCACCGTCCATAACTCATACGGCGCCGTCCGTCAATGTCCGTTGCCATCCGTCACCGTCCGTAACTACACGGTACGTGCGTGAGTTATTTGCGTACGATACCGCACAATGACGGACTTGTATTCATTTAGAGAAAAATGGCCACAGAACCGTTTCCATACGCATAAGGTTGGAAACGCTTTGGCAAAGGCAAAGGCTTAGTCTTAGCTATGGTTAAACCATATTTTCAGCACATTTGCGTCGAGGCCTAACCTCTGACTCAGACACACGAATACGACCATAATATAGTAAATCCTTTAGGAAGTGTGCGAGAACTGGATAATTGAATACAACCATATTTCACAAACGTGTCAACACAATTGCACCAAAATTATTCGTTACAGCACACGTACCACTATTTCAACGGTGGAACCTGATGCGCATGGTTCAGACAATCCTCCGAATGTAATCGGTCCCGGATCAAGCCCGTACGCCGAACCGTGATGTGAGCCTCCACGAATGCCGCCACCATGACGCATAAGGTCACCAACTGGCATTTGTCTCTGAAGAGTTAATATATTTTTCGTCAACGTGACTAGGTGTAGCGCAACTAAATGAACTGGTAAAAAAATCAAAACTCGAAAAATAATAAGAGTCACCTGACATGGTTAATTAAACAGGAAACTCAAAAATCCGCTATACTTTTGCGACGTATTGAAACAAATGTTTCAACGATTTTTAATTGGTTCCGTAATATCAGTGTGTAAAGGGGCTTTTGTCTATCAAATATTTCAGGTTTAGGCTCAAAATTAGGTTTCGGAAAAAGTTTCTGTAAGCCAAAGCATATTTTTTGCATGTGTGCATTATACAAAGACTTGACTTTTTACCAGCATGATACAACTAATTTCGCACGGCTATGCCTATCCGAGTGTGAATTTTGTCATTCGACATACACTTGCCCTTGGGTACTGTCCGATACAGTCGTATTCCACAATTAGCGCAACAAACAAGGATCAAATGCAAAAGTTTTGTAATAAGATCGCTAAATTCGAGCGCTTCTCGTCAGAAGTATCTCAGTCCGACTCGCCACTGGTTAGCCGCAATAGATGTGTGAGACTGTTATATATAATATATAAACATTAGGCTGCGACCGGATACTAAAAATTGACGGAGCCGGAGCCGGGTGATCTAATATCCGGCTGGAGCCGGAGCCGGGTAATGAAATCAAACCTAATACAAGATTGCGTTCAAAGATTAGAACAAAGCTTACAGTTTTTCTTTCCGTGGCTTAAGGTATCCAAAGTGTTTACGTGACAAAGTTTAACATCTCACGCCGATGCATTTCTAACCCTTCAACAACGTTCCTGTTACACTATTTTATGTTTTTTGAATGGTCGCGTTCAGTTGCAATATTCGTTTGGCCCATGTTCCTTTTAGGGGCATCCAGTTTTTGGTAGGTACTATAAAACAGAGGCGGTTAAGATCAGGAATGTGTGTCTCGGTCTCAGTCTCGGAGTCTCGGTGTTTGGAACCGACACTAGAAGTCGAGGATTATGCAAATGGTGCTAGACCTGTAAATAGCAGACGTTAATATAGTTGAAGCAAGTAATGCTTGATGCATAAAATATCGCTATGAATCTTCGAAATTTCTTTCATAGTTACGCAAAAATTATTAGCAGATATTCTGAAAACACACGAAAAACTATGAAAAGCACAATAAAACTACAAAAAAGCAGTAGAAATAATTTATTTTGAAAATTTTACTTTTTCGGTGACCACCAAAAGTTGACCAAGACCGAGACTTTTCATGGCCGGTCTCCGCCCATCACTGGCCCATATTAATGCTATTATTTTCGCTTAGGCTTAGGCTTAGCTATAAATCTATTTTTACGCTGAAGTTTATGCTTAGCCTTAGGAATAACAGAAATATTCAGAGATATATTCTTTTACGTCAATAAAATAACACTCGTCATCTATTTGTGGTTTTTCAGTGTTATTTATTATAACCCAATAAAGAGTGTGAACATCACAGTCACATGAAAGTATTTATATTACATCTGTGATAGAAAAAAGTAAGTCAATCCGTTCGACGGCGCTTGGCAAAATACGAATGATTGCATAAATTTTTGAAGTTTTTTAAAAATAATATCCGGCGAGTTAAAGTTCCGCAGCCGGAGCTGATTGCCGAAAACCATTTCTGACGTGAGGCGTACACTCCACCCTGGCTCCGCTAGTGTATATATGTATATAATTATGAGCATAATTTTATAAAACTTACTTTCTAAGCAATTCACGCTACCAAAGTATATGATCAGTACTGAATATCAGCTTGAGTTGAAATTGTTATTAAGCTTTTATTAAAGGCTAAAATGTTTGCAACAAAAACAGCCAATATAGAGTAAAACAATAATTACACGTAAATATAGTACCTGCTGGAATTGTGAAAGCCAATGGAGCAGGTTCTTTTATTAACACAACGCCTAATACCGGTCATTTTTGATGCAAAACCTTTTGTAATTTTGCGATTTATCTAACGGACAGAGAAGTTACTACTTTGCCGACAAGCTGAGAAATAAAGAAATGCCATGCAATGCAGTCATTCTTATTATGTTAGCATAGAAACATACTGCTGGCGCATTGCGGCAAATGCTCTCAAACAACAGTCGTCTAAACAATGTCCCAAACGACAATTGCATAAACAACAATTGCATAATCAAATATCGCCCAAACGACAACTGGTCGAACGCGTCAATTGTGCATATAAGACAGTTAGAAATCAAACCCATGGCCGATACATTTCAACCATATGCTTAGTTATGTTTCTATAGGAATATCATGGAGTATGGATACGCAAGAATGCGTCTTAGTGCCCGCTGCGATCGGTTATGAACAATTGTACATTTAATTATTAGTGGAATGTTGTTTGGGCGTCTTTAGCGTTTGGCAATTATTGCTTGATCAAGTCTTGCAGTTTGGATATTTGTCGTTAGAGATGTGCAAAAGGTCGCAATTATTCTAGGGTTTCGTTTGCCCTATTGCGTTTTGTATGCAATCGTCCCTTGGAAATTGTCTTATTTGGCTAAGCTCCTGTGTTTGGCAATTGTCGTTTAAAAAATTATCGCATTTACACAATTGCCTTTTCGGCGTTATTGTTCGGGCAATAATCGTAGACACACTGCTGGCTGTGGCAAGCATTGTCACAGTATTATAGGTTATATTACATCCAGCCAGATTCGAAAGCTTCAAAATTTCATTAATATCAAATTTGTTTTGATGCAAATTCATCTGAAGTAAAGTATTCAATTCTATCTAAATAAACGACGCGTGGCGCTGAAGTAGGTATAGTATTTTAATATTGCATTTTATTGCATGTTTGTCAACTATCACAGCCGCAATACTTTCGCTGCATTCCTGCGAAAAACACTAACGCAATATGCTTTTGTAGTGCAGGCAATTGTATCCTACCTGGGACGTATGCAATGGGTAAGGATAAGGTGATGTATCTCTCCGTTTCTGGAGAAACGATAAAAGGGACTTTTAATGTTTAAAGAATAGCCTATTAGATTCTAGAGACCAAAAAATGGGCATTTTATAATTCTGTAACAAAATCCTGCGCTTCACCCCTATAAGTTTACGTTCATTAATAATTGCTCATGTTATAAGAATGCATCATCGAAACGCAAACGATCGAAAAGAAATGGACGAAGTAGAGAAAGACACTCATTGCGTGTACAATAATAAAACTGAATAACAACTTTTACCTGTAAGTAAAAACTTTTCGTCTGTATTACTAAAATACTGCAGTTTTGTGTGCATATTTGCTAATTACGACACATTTCACAGAATTGATTCGTCTAATAATTGTTGCTGTATAGTGAAGAAATAAATATCAAAGTGGAAAAGAAAGCTGATAACCATCTGTAATTGTTTTCGGAACAATTTTATAATTTGGAACTTTGGCCGAAAGACTCGGCAGCAGTGTTGAGCTGAATCAGGTCATCGTTGATACAATTTGAAATCAGCAAAATTTCACTAGATACGAGTTCAGTGATTAGGGATGGCCGGTCATGCTTTTATATATACGACTACGAAACATGGGGTCCCTTCTGTGTTTAGCATTGCCCACCTATTTAAATATCATAATCAAAATTTTAAATTGCAAAAAAGAACTATTGAAAAAGGGGCACAGTAGCGAATTCAACTACGTGGGGGCACGAAGTGGATGCGCAAAATGCAATAACAGAAGGAACGACGCGAGCGTATACCTAAAGCGCATTTGTAGCATTAAGCAGAGCCGTAACAGTAACCTCCATACACCACATTTGGAGGGCCCACCACCCGAAAGAGGGGCCTCCACCCTGAACAGCATTTTAAGCAAAATTTTGAAAAATAATTTGATTATCGTAGGGGGCCCCACCTCGGAATGCACCGGCATTAAGTCCTGATATAAAGTCTAAATATCACTTGGGCAAGCACGCGGCGTAATTCTTTCTCTGCTACAAGTGCACGCCTTGTGATTGGTTATTATCTTGATGCAATACCCAAATAACATGAGCTGACGCAAATACTCTTTTCTGATAGGCTAAGTAATCGCTACCTGTTAGCTACCACACAAGTCCCATGTTTCCGATTATGTCAAAAGTAGAATCAAGCTGGATTGCGGCTATGAAGTAACCAATCAAACACACAGCCTTATCAAACATTATTCCGCCTTTGCTTAGCACAAGTCGTAATTCCGCTTTGGATTAGCCCAATTTAGAATTGGGCTGAATTACGACTTGGGCTACGAGATATACTATACCGTACTGGCTAATATATTCTTTTGGTTTTGCATTGTCTTAGCTGCAAACCCTTTGACACGATATTTTTTTACGCTTTTCAATGCCACTATGCTGTTAAAACTATGTGAAAAAGCGGTTAAAATCAACGTGGCAGTGAGCTATACGATTTAGAGCGCATGTGAACTGTGAACATGAAATGAGTTTATATTTTGTAACTAAAAATTACATTTACCACTTAGAAATTTTTTGCTCCAGTAGTTGTTTGCGCTGTTCAAAACAAGACTTTCGGCCGGGGCCGGACACAATTCAACCGGAATATCACATGTGGTAACATCCCGTTCTGGAATTGTATCAAATACATTGCTGGATGAATTTACAAATGTATATGTACCAAATTTTACTTAATAATACATCATTAAGATTGTTGGTGTTGCAGATAAAACGTACGATGATGTATACCTCAAAAACTACAACGAAGTATATACATAAAGCACAAATATCTGAGGGATTAACGTAATTTTAAATAAAAATTTTGAAGGTTAGCCGTATTGTTAATTGAATAAACGTTAATCAATGTGGCAGAAGTTCATTAAATTTTCGCAAACCACTCAAAACACGGTTGCACTGCCGGATGATCCAGAAATTTCAGATTGGAGCCGCACGAAAAGTGAATAAAGCTCACGAGCGCGAAGCCAAACGGAACTTTAGTGCTAAATCACAGAACAAAATTTTACTGAAATGATTTCTGTTGAGGACCATTACCTCGCTACCCCCTGGATCCTCTAGCGCTTAGTTGTCGCTATCATTAGCCAAATTATTTTGAAAATAAGTGAAATTTTTAACAATTCATTCAACAATATTAATATTAAATATTCATTGTATACAGCAATACATCTATATCTTGCTAAAATAGCAGAATTTTCGGAAAATTAAAGTCCTTCAATTTCGCGGCCATTAAAAACAGCGACATTTCCTGCAAATCACGTTCTTTGAAAATAATTGCTGCGCAAAAATGAACATGTAGTTATATATTTGCTAAATTGGGCTTGGGCCACCGCCAGCGGGTTCGGCATTGAGGGCTGATCATCAAAAATTTTCACTTTCAGCCGCGCTTGCAAGCGATTCTAATTTCTCCGTGTTTCCGGAAAATGTTCGTCCGCATACGGCATGTTACGCTATCCTTCCTCGAGGTCAACACATAAATATGATTGTGCAATAAAACGCCTTTGGAATTTTGCAAAATAAGGATTGTAATACAACTTGAAACTGTTTTCACTGTATTATTGGATTTGATGATTAATGAAAACGTTTCTAACTACAAAAAGTTTGCTGCTCGTTTTTAATACTGATTACAATGTCAGAAATTTCCTGTTTAATAAAATATATCATTAATTAAATGCTATGATATAGCGCGGAAGTAAAATTTGACACACGTGTATTAATTACAAGTAGCTTGAGCAACAAAATGTCCCAGTCGAACGGCTGCTATTGGAAATAAACACAAAACGAGCAGGCATGAACTCAGACATAGGAAATCGAAACTGTCGGTTTTTACTGACTTGGCCGAAGAAGCAATATTGGGATAACAAGAAACGTCTCAGAGCCATAGTATTGTATATAAAAAGATTTCAATGGCTTTTGCTGACTACACAATCTGAGTCAAATTTGACTCCGCCAGAGCCAAATTTAATTCACTGAATCGCTCAGGGAGTCCAAGTTGTCTCTGGCGGAGTCAAATTTGACTCAGTTGGTGTAGTCAGGAAAACCCTATTTCCGAGAGAGTCAATTTGACTCCCCATTTTTTACAGTGTATATTTTAGCTGGTTTAAAAGCACTCTATCAGAAGTAAAAACCTGAAAAGAAATCATAGTCGTTAAAGCAGTAGGGGCCCGCGTTAATTATAGGGGCATGCTTACTAAGCCTAAGACTAAACTTAAACCAAAGCCTAAGCCTAAGCCAAACCAGAAGCAAACTCTTAATCGTAATCGCAAGCCAAAGCTGTCGAGTTTCAAACGCCTCCAGTACCCTTGTTTCTCAATGACCAGGCCCCAAACAATTAATATAGACCAAACCGCAGGACGTTGCTTAATAAATTAAATAAATTACATTCCACCCGCACCGCCTGAAATAACACACAAAGTTAGAGTTGTTTTTAATATTCATATAACAGTTACGCAGCGCTCTAAATATAATACATATATGCAATCTTCAACACCCGAACTTATGTGGCCGCACGATATTCACGAAAAGTTTGCGATTTTACTCCAGTGAAACTGCATGCAAACTTTTGTATCGCTGTTGCAAACATAGTATGGGTACGCATCTTGCACGTTTTCTTGTGTGCAGAAAACGAAAACACATTTGTGTGAAAACAACGACGCGGGTATAGGTTTAAGTTAGGGAAATTTGCCGAATTAATAAAGCTTTCGAAAAGCTAAAATTAAACTAACCGGTTTCAGAATTTAAATTTTGGTTTAAAACGTTCTTTATTTCTACGGGTGTACTTATTGGTACTCCTGTTCCTGCGCAGCGAGTGTAAAAAACTTCATCTGCGCGTTAAACGAATACAGGCTTATGGCGTAGACATAGCTGAACATACAAGGAACCGTCAAACAGGATCACACCATGAAGCAACTGCTCGAATGATTTTGCGAAGAATTTTAACTGTGAGGTGAATTTTCAGTACGCAAGGTAAACAATAGGCAACAATTGCAAAACAGATCATACGAGAAATTTAAATTTTGAAGTACACACTGTCGTATTTTGCTGCTTCAGTTTTCTATGAAGATTATTGTTTAGATCCATGTAAAGATTAGGGGCGCAACGTTTTTCTGTTGGACTACAAAAGAGTAAGCTTAAGCTTTGGACTAATTTTTTTGCTTGGCTTAGGCTTAGGCTTAAGCTTAGGAATAAACTCATTCATACGCTTAGGCTTAGGTTTAGGCTTAGGCTTTAGGCTTAGGAATATGTTAATAATCCTGTTCCGTCTCTGTTCTTTACATTGGTCATTAATCGGACGCTAATTGAGTGAACAATGACCAAATTGAATTTATATATAACGGATGAAAGACACAATAATCGAGACAGCTTCGACATGGCTTGTTCAGATGAGGCTTGATCATAATTTTGTCTGCTTTATGAGAAGAAGCCCATATCATCATATTGAAAGTTTTGTGCTAAGATTTCGCCGAAGAGTCGTGACGTTGAATTCTACGCGTCGCACTCGCACACAGCACGCAAAAAGTTTGGTTTGAAGAATTACGATTCAAGCTCGCCGTGCCGGAGCAGCCACCCCTTATACCCCCAATTGGGAGGGAGCCAACTCCTAATGGGGCCCCACCCTAATGCTAATCGCTCGCTTCGCTCACGAGTTTGTGGCGCCCACCCTAGAGCTTGGGTTGATTCCCCACCTTTGTGTTCTCCGGCACTGCAACCTGGAGAGCGATACAACTCAGAAGCTGGTATTAACTGCTTAAAAAGTTCTGTCTTTATAAATAAAAACGGATTTATTTAAAGCATACTAAAAATTACTTACTGCCTTTGGACTATTCCTAATCCCATAACATTATCTTTAGGAATATTTTAATGATAGTATTTACGAAGTAGATACTCGTCTATTACAGCGGATATATCCATGAACATGTATCATCAGCAAGAAAAAATACAAGGATTTACTATACAAAAACACGGTATTGAAATGTTAACAATACACGATGCGTGCAAAAATATATGTAAAAGTTTGTACAGTTGAACGCGTTACACACCGTTTTTACGTGCGTTGAAGGACAGTAAAAACTCAACAGATATAAGTTATCATTTCAAAACTTAATACCGCGTTTTGCGGCTTGAAAAAGCGACAATACTTTTGTTTAACGCACGAACAGTTCGCTGAAACTTCAAAGTGGTGGTTTTTCATTTCTCTTCAGCTTTAGGTTTTCTTGAAAACCAGAAGCCCTCATCTCCGAAAAAGGTACTCCCACCACTCCCATTTTGGAGGCTTCCACCAAAAAGAGGGAACTTCTTCACTAACCAGCGCAAACAAAAATGGCCAGGGGCCTCCCCTGAGGTTTGGGTGGCTCTCACCTCTGCCTGTACAGGTACCAGCTTGCTCTGATTCGGTTAAATCTCTGCTTTGCTGGAAGTAAATGCTGTTAAGATACTGAGAGATCTATTGTTTTTAACAGATTTATTTCTGCATAAAAATTCCAGTTGGCGTACGGTATATAAACTCCATTGCGAACAACATAGGGCATCAAATGCGCATCTGAACATACTAAGATAGCAAGCCCATGATTACGAAGTATGTTCACTGTAATGCAGCGAGCAATCCGTGATCAGTAGGACACCAGTGACGTGAATATGGTCAGTAAGGCATATTTGAATTTTGGTATCTGACGCTATTTGAAAATCGTAAACGAACAACAGTCATTTTTCTCATACAACTGCCTTCGGTAGTCTCACCTCAACTGTATAATACATAACTACCTTTTAAAAACTTGAACTTAAATTATGGCTTAACCAAAGGTGAATATAAGTTTAAGTATATTATGACTTAAATGGTTTGACGGACTAATTGAACTAGAATTTTTAAGTTTAAGTTAAACTAGCATTTTTATATTTACGGCGAGTTTAAGGTAAACTTATTTCTGGTTTAAGGTGCATCCAGTCTTTAGATCTCATTAATTTTAGTTTATACTAAAAATACGAGCGAGTTTAAATTTAACCTATTAGTCAGTTTTTAATTACTGTACTGACCCGAATAAGAGGGTGGACTGATAGTTATTTGGCCTTTACAGTGTTACGGGAATTGCATTCCCTACACACGTACTTAAAATCAGAATAAAGCTGGTTAAGGAGAATCTAACGATTTGTATATATACATCTTGAATAGTGATAAAAAATTAAGCTTTACTAATCGAACCGGCTCGCCGTCGATGCAACGGTTACGATGTCACTATCATCATCGGTAGAGCCGGACCTTTCTTTGGATGGTCAATCCTTGGGGATTGACTCAAATAACAACCAGGAACACCCCAATATTTGATCTTGGCACGAATATAAAGTATTACTTACACCAGTGGTGTACCAGTAGGAGATCGTTATCTTAACCAGCTGGGATCGATCAAGCTTAAAGTACCCCGTTTCATATGGATAATTGTGTTGTTTTCGTTAGATTTTGTTATTATTATTATTGTGTTGTCGTTATTATTTTTGCTTTTAGTGACGTTTTTATGTTTATTGTGTTCATATTCCTTTATACGTATATGTATCCTTTATTTTTTTTATGAGTTCGCTTAGATATTGGGTAAGATCACATAAGTACGTATATAGTCGAGCTTCTTGAGCCTTGGGATGACGCCCCGGGTTGAAAGTGCTCGGTTGAGTGATTTAGTGTACGTATACCTTTAGCTGAAACTTACGTAATAGTATCCGCATGACTCCTGGTTTTAGTTCGGGGCTTTCAGGCGCATTAAAGGTTCTCACGCGCGACATACATAACGAAAATGCACTCAAAACCCCTCTCTCGAGTGGTCAGCACGACCGGAGATTATCTAGGAATAGGGTTATAAGCTCCGAAGGGGTTGCCCCACGTTCCAGTTGCTTCCCTGGAGTCTAATTGGTGCTACCGGACCTGGAAACGGCAGGATTCTCCCTAATCGGCGGAAACGGAAAGTTTTTCGAAACTTGTTTTTTTAAAATATCTCGCCGACCAGTGTTATTCTTAACACTGGGCTGTGTTGGAGATACCATATATATAAGCTGAAGCGTAGTTTTAGACTGTTATATAAGGCTCGGAGCCCTCGAGAGGGGGTTGTTGGTGGTTCTTCCCCCTCTATGGAGGCCGGCAAGCCCCCAATGGGTTAATGGACTTCATCGGGATTCTTATGAGTCTGGGATAGTCAGGGCTTGATTGACTTGACATCTATGAGTCTTGCATACATGCTTTTTGTAATCACATCTCCTCGTGACTGGGCCGTGCCCCATTTCCAAGGCACAGTTTCAGAGTTTGACTAGTGCAAATATCACATTTAAATATAGTTCACTTATTGACCAGAAACTCAGACTAAACGGTTTTAGATTATTTCAACCATTATTCTCCTAAAGTTTTTGGATCGTCAATTTTTAACGAATCTGTGGCTTGATGAGATTAACCATCTGCCCCACGCCATGCAACTGTTTTCTGATGCAAAGTTATTTTCGATTTCTGAGTTTGTCGGCTTCCTATAAAAGACTGTCTGGAGATTTTCTAATGACTAGGATAAGTATCACCTTTTCTGTTTCATGACTAAAATAAATATCACGGTTGACTAAAATACTGGTCACCATAGCGGATTAATTCTCAGACTAAATAGTTAAATTTTATTCTTGAATATCGCTTCTGAGTGTTTTTGATCCAGCGAACTTTGACCTAGTTTTTGGCTCCTATTTGCATAAACCATCTGCTCCGCCTGATACTCTATTTTCTAACGGATTTCAAAGTTGTTTTCGATCTTGTTTCGGTATCGGTCTCATGCAAAAAGAAATTTTAATGACTAGTCTGAAGTATCACCTTTCTCCATGACTAGACTCACAATGCCACCGGATTTTGAATATTCTTTAAATTAAATCGCAGATCAAATATTTTCAACTAAACTCGGTCAATCCGTCTATGGGTAAAAACAACGGATTAACCGTCTGACCTACATAGAATCCGGTTGAGTAATTTCTGTATAATTCAAGAAAACATTGCAACTCTTAGGAATGATCGGCAGCTGCCAAGGATTAGAATTGCCATACCACACTCTTTCTAATGACTAGATCCTGAAATATCACATAGAAAGCCTAAAACTTCATATTTCACAGGCTTCCAATCTGTCTGACTAGTACATAAAATTATCATTTATATTAAATATCACAGACAATGACGGACTACTTGACTGACTGGGTAATAATGGGATTTCGTAAAATTCGGTAAATACCTTAGTAGAAAATATGATATCTTTTCACATATATGTGTATATATCACCGGTTGCACCGCAGGAACGAGAATTCGGGAGGAAACAGTTGAGCTGAACGCATATTTAAATTACACCACTCGAGACACACACACACAAAGCAACAACATACACTAGAACACACACGAATTAGATACACATAAAAGTATTTGAATGGGCTCTAAAATGGCACCTCATAGGTTGAGCCCTGGACGAACCGCTGTTAGGGACTAGGGTCAAAATGGATCGGGCTATCTTGCTCTGCGAGTCAAGACGACTAAAATGAACTCCCACACTCCCTGCCTCGCATTGTTTTGAACTTTAGGCCGCAGAAACCGTAACTTTGCGCGAATGGTTGCTCTAACTTAGCAGCAACCTAAAAAGTTTAAGTTTGAAATCAAAAATATAAGCCACACCATGTTTATTCCTTAACATGTAAATGCGCCTAAAACTAGGAATTCCTAAAACTACGTATCTAAGCCGGATGAGACCTAGCGACTATAAATCATAATGGCCAGGCCGGGTAGATGCCCGCTAAAGGATTGGCATTGCTGTCTCCGGGGTCCCTGTCCACTGAACAGAGGCCGTAAACGATAGCCCGCAGTGTATTTTAACACATTTATTGAGATGTCAAAATGTGAGTATATAAACAAAAATATGGAATCATGTCATGTCAGTCGGAGGAACCCCTAATCGCGGTTAAGGACCGGAGCCGATTAGGCGACTTTATTCCATAGATCAGGAGGCGTAGGAAGAACTCCCGCACTCCTTGACTCGAATTATTTTTATATGCACCTGAGCACTTAAGGCTCTATATAAGCGAATACATGAGCTCAGAGACAAGTAGGCCGCTCGGTTTGGCTAGTTAGGATTCTTGGCGTTAGTTGAGATTGCATTGTTAGGGGCTTTTACTGGCTAAAGTCCTACTTGTCACTAGGATATGTAAGCGTATGTAGGTATCTAGGTGTACGTACATGATTAGAAGCTGAGTAGTTTGTTCCGCTCCCAGATTAGTACTTTTTAGCAATCCATCCTTGGAACTATAGACTAGGAATTCATATATGTGTATGTGTGTATATGTATATATATGTATATATGTATGTATATATATAAATAGAGATAGTGTCCGATTGCACCTTTTTCGATTAGAGATTTTGACACTCCTTGAAATTACCGACTAGATATTCACACACCGGAGAAACAATGACTAGAAATTTACTTTTATTCTATTCTTTTGTCTTGATTTTAACCGAGTTTAACTAGAGTTCCTTTGAAAATGTGAATTTTTTTGCATCCCGCTTGGTGAGACTTCCTTTCTTGCCGTCGTCTGAAATTTATAAATATTTTGATTTCAAGCAGATAATCTGACTAGAAGGCATTCACGAAAATTGATATTTACAATATGTTAATTGGATACCCTCAGACAGTTAATCCGACCGATTTGATTTTGTTTTAAGTCGTCTGCCTTACTGTTGTATTAAATTTTTTTTTTAAACAATTTCTCTTGTATAGTCATCCAAATTATAATTTATTTTTTATAAAAATTTAACTATTATGTTTATTTAATTTTATTTATATTATTTTTATTTTTTTTTTTTTAAATAATTATATATTTTTTTTATATATTATTTCAGAACTAAATCAGAATTTTGTTTCAACTCAACTTTGCTAAAGTTGATCACTCCAGACTTTATATAGGTCTTAAGTTAAGTTGCTACTAACTTGTGACTAATTTTTAGTTTATATTTAAAGTTTTCTCTCATTCAAATTAAGAAAAACCTCAAAAATCGACTTTCTCACCTACCCAAAAAAACCGACTAAGGGTGTGGTTCAAGACTCTAGCTCAATCCAGTTATAGCCGTCATCCTTACTTACCAAGCATAAGCTTCGCTATCCATTCTCTTAAACCTTAACCCCAACCCAAAAAATCCCTTTTTGTACTGTGTTGTTTTACGTGTGAGTGTCCGGTTGGTCTGACTTCTTGTTGATTGTTACGTGACAGTTCAATCGTAAACTCAATCAGCCAGTTCCTGTGTTGAATTTACAACATGGGTCAAGGGCAGACGACTTTAATTTCAATCTAAAATTTTCGAATTCGGTCGGATTAACTGTCTGAGGTGATCTAACATGGTTGAATTACCGATCCGGTTTCAATTTATTCTAGTCATTAGACAAAATTTTATGCAATTTTCTCCCGGTGAATGCCTTCTAGTCAGATTAATCTGCTTGAAATCAAAATATTTTATAAAATTTTCAGACGGACGGCAAGAAAGGAAGTCTCACCCAAGCGGGATTGCGATTAAAATTATCCCACGATTTTCCAATGAGTGGAAACCTATTTAGAGTGACTCGGTTAAATCAATTTCGCCGATGTATAAATATCTAGTCGGTAATTTCAAAGAGTGCCAAAATCTCTAATCGAAAAAGGTGCAATCGGAAACCGCTCAATCTCTAGTCATGGTTTACCTGATATATATATATACATATATACACATATACACATATACACACATACACATATGTGAATTCCTAGTCTATAGTTCCAAGGATGGATTGCTAAAAAGTACTAGTCTGGGAGCTGAACAAACTACTCAGCTTCTAACCATGTACGTACACCTAGATACCTACATACGCTTACATATCCTAGTGACAAGTAGGACTTTAGCCAGTAAAAGCCCCTAACAATGCAATCTCAACTAACGCCAAGAATCCTAACTCGCCAAACCTAGCGGCCTACTTGTCTCTGAGTTCAGGTATCCGCTCATATAGAACCTTAAGTGCTCAGGAGCATATAAAAATAATTCGAGTCAAGGAGTGCGGGAGTTCCTCCTACGCCTCCTGATCTATGGAATAAAGTCGCCTAATCGGTTCCGGTAAGCGCGATTAGGGGTTCCTCCGACTGACATGACATGATTCCATATTTTTGTTTATATACTCACATTTTGACATCTCAATAAATGTGTTAAAATACACTGCGGGCTATCGTTTACGGCCTCTGTTCAGTGGACAGGGATCCCAGAGACAGCAATGCCGATCCTTTAGCGGGCATCTACCCGGCCTGACCATTATGATTTATAGTCGCTAGGTCTCATCCGGCTTAGATACGTAGTTTTAGGAATTCCTAGTTTTAGGCGCATTTACATGTTAAGGAATAAACATGGTGTGGCTTATATTTTTGATTCCAAACTTAAACTTTTTAGGTTGCTGCTAAGTTAGAGCAACCATTCGCGCAAAGTTACGGTTTCTGCGGCCTAAAGTTCAAAACAAAGCGAGGCAAGGAGTGTGGGAGTTCATTTTAGTCGTCTTGACTCGCAGAGCAAGATAGCCCGATCCATTTTAACCCTAGCCTCTAACAGCGGCTCGTCCACCCTAATTTTCGTCAACTAAGTTTTTTTTTTTTTTTTTTTTTTTTTTTTTTTTTTTTTTTTTTTTTTTTTTTTTTTTTTGGGTCTCACAACTAAAATCTATAGGTGCCATTTTTTAAGAGCCCATTACTAAATACTTTTATGTGTACTTCTAATTCGTGTGTGTTCTAGTGTAATGTTCATTTTAATCGCTGTGGTCCACAGAATTTCATTGGTCAGGTTCCATTTCACATCCATACCCCACCGATGGCCTTTCATGAACCTTACGTATAGTGCATCGATTCAACCATTTATTCAAAATTTGTCGTGTGTGTGTCCTAAACAAATGCAATTAATGTACCTGTGTGTGTCTTATGTAATCTAAAGGTGCGTTCAGATCTACTGTCCCCTTCCGAGTTCTCGTTCCTGCGGTGCAACTGGTGATATATGTGAAAAGATATCATATTTTCTACTAAGGTATTTACCGAATTTTACGAAATTCTATTATTACCCAGTCAGTCAAGTAGTCTGTCATTGTCTGTGATATTTATTATAAGTGATAATTTTATGTACTAGTCAGACAGATTAGAAGCCTGTGAAATATGAAGTTTTAGGCTTTCTATGCGATATTTCAGGATCTAGTCATTAGAAAGAGTGTGGTATGGCAATTCTAATCCTTGGCAGCTGCCGATCATTCATAAGAGTTGCAATGTTTTCTTGAATTAGACAGAAATTACTCAACCGGGTTCTATGTAGGTCAGACGGTTAATCCGTTGTTTTTACCCATAGACGGATTGACCGAGTTTAGTTGAAAATATTTGATCTGCGATTTAATTTAAAGAATATTCAAAATCCGGTGGCATTGTGAGTCTAGTCATGGAGAAAGGTGATACTTCAGACTAGTCATTAAAATTTCTTCAGACAGCCTTTCATGAGACCGATACCGAACAAGATCGAAAACAACTTTGAAATCCGTTAGAAAATAGAGTATCAGGCGGAGCAGATGGTTTATGCAAATAGGAGCCAAAAACTAGGTCAAAGTTCGCTGGATCAAAAACACTCAGAAGCGATATTCAAGAATAAAATTTAACTATTTAGTCTGAGAATTAATCTGCTATGGTGACCAGCATTTTAGTCAACCATGATATTTATTTTAGTCATGAAACAGGAGAGGTGATACTTATCCTAGTCATTAGAAAATCTCCAGACAGTCTTTTATAGGAAGCCGACAAACTCAGAAATCGAAAATAACTTTGCAACAGAAAACAGTTGCATGGCGTGGGGCAGATGGTTAATCTCATCAAGCCACAGATTCGTTAAAAATTGACGATCCAAAAACTTTAGGAGAATAATGGTTGAAATAATCTAAAACCGTTTAGTCTGAGTTTCTGGTCAATAAGTGAACTATATTTAAATGTGATATTTGCACTAGTCAAACTCTGAAACTGTGCCTTGGAAATGGGGCACGGCCCAGTCGCGAGGAGATGTGATTACAAAAGCATGTATGCAAGACTCATAGATGTCAAGTCAATCAAGCCCTGACTATCCTAGACTCATAAGAATCCCAATGAAGTCCATTAACCCATTGGGGGCTTGCCGGCCTCCATAGAGGGGGAAGAACCACCAACAACCCCCTCTCGAGGGCTCCGAGCCTTATATAACAGTCTAAAACTACGCTTCAGCTTATATATATGGTATCTCCAACACAGCCCAGTGTTAAGAATAACACTGGTCGGCGAGATATTTTAAAAAAACAAGTTTCGAAAAACTTTCCGTTTCCGCCGATTAGGGAGGATCCTGCCGTTTCCAGGTCCGGTAGCACCAATTAGACTCCAGGGAAGCAACTGGAACGTGGGGCAACCCCTTCGGAGCTTATAACCCTATTCCTAGATAATCTCCGGTCGTGCTGACCACTCGAGAGAGGGGTTTTGAGTGCATTTTCGTTATGTATGTCGCGCGTGAGAACCTTTAATGCGCCTGAAAGCCCCGGACTAAAACCCGGAGCCATGCGGATACTATTACGTACGTTTCAGCTAAAAGTATACGTACACTAAATCACTCAACCGAGCACTTTCAACCCGGGGCGTCATCCCAAGGCTCAAGAAGCTCGACTATATACGTACTTATGTGATCTTACCCAATATCTAAGCGAACTCATAAAAAAAAAATAAAGGATACATATATACATATACATATAAAGGAATATGAACACAATAGAAATAAACATAAAAACGTCACTAAAAGCAAAAATAATAATGACAACACAATAATAATAACAAAATCTAACGAAAACAACACAATTATCCATGTGAAACGGGGTACTTTAAGCTTAATCGATCCTAGCTGGTTAAGATAACAATCTCCTACTGGTACACCACTGGTGTAAGTAATACTTTATATTCGTGCCAAGATCAAATATTGGGGTGTTCCTGGTTGTTATTTGAGTCAATCCCCAAGGATTGACCATCCAAAGAAAGGTCCGGCTCTACCGATGATGATAGTGACATCGTAACCGTTGCATCGACGGCGAGCCGGTTCGATTAGTAAAGCTTAATTTTTTATCACTATTCAAGATGTATATATACAAATCGTTAGATTCTCCTTAACCAG